>NW_019775691.1:772507-792089 GCF_001039355.2 Lingula anatina | reverse complement strand
CACACATGCACACACACACATATGCACTCACAGTCACACACAATGCACACACACACATGTACACACACACACACGCGCGCACACATACAAACCTGGTAAAGCAGCAAAACAATTCCCTCTCATTGGCAGAGGCGTCAGGATCCTGTTGCACTCAATGACTTTGCCCGTAACTGTCCTTAAGTCCACTGCCCAAAACTTATAATTTGCGTCTTTTTGTTTATTATAGCTGCCTTCTTTCTTACGCAAGGCAAAAAGCTCATCTGGTGTGATGTGTATCTGTCAAAACAAAAATTCATATTAACACTGGATTTTCATCTTTATAATCAATTAATTGATTAATTAAAAATAATTCAAACTATCATTCCAAATATATGTAAATGAATTGATATGAATCCTCAGCACAGTAATCATGATGGGAATAACAATATGAGTTTGAAGCAAAATTGCAACATATAGCTTCCTCTTTTTCGTGGTAACAAGAAATTATTAAAAATACTGTCACCTGGTTTCTGCTTTTGTGATGAGGACAGACATTACTTGCTGATTATGTTTTCCTAAAACGTACATGTTGAGAAGGTTTTGACCTCCCTTTCCTATTCGAACTGTTGGAATGAACTACCCTTTTGGGAAAACAATTTGATCCAAAACTTTAAATTGAGTCCTATGACTTTTAACAAGTTGGGTAAAATGGTTCAGTTTTTCAATAAAAAAAAATCTTTTGAACTGCTGGCTGAAGGCCCAACCCATCTCTTACAACTGAACTATCTGAAAAGTCTTACCTGGAAGCCAATATAATTGTCTGTCAAGGTCAGTTTGGCCTGGTGGTACTGGACAGGTTGCTGCAGGGGAATGACAGTCAGCACAGAGGCTTGGTGGATGTCATATACCTGAATGATCATAAAGTGAATGCTGCTGTAAAGTGTGGTTAAACATTTGAAGAGACAAACTTTTTACTGATGAATTCATATGTGTTGTGTAAATGAATGTGTGTGTGTGTGTGTGTGTGTGTGTGTGTGTGTGTGAGAGAGAGAGAGAGAGAGATTGGTAGCTGCTTTCTGACTTCAGAGTCCTTAGTTGAAGACAGTCTAAGTGCCACAGGTACTTGCTATATTGCCAATTGCTGCTTGTTTCCTGTGTTTCAAGACTAGCAGTGTCTTCGGTCACTCTGTTAATACTCACCTCTATCAAAGTGGCTCCCTGTTCCCTGTGACCCAATACAAACACTGCCTTGCTGCTGTCTCTGGTCAGAATGCACTCCATCAGAGGTGCACTGGAGTGGGTCAGAAGATCCACAGGGAACTGGTGAGATAGCTGGCCACTCTCTGCTGAAAAAATGAAAATCTCTAAAAATATTTCTGAATCACAGTTAAATCAAGGTAGCCCTTGCATATCCCCTACATATAAGAGCAGTGTATTTTCATTAATTGAGGATGTCTACAGAAATAACATTACAGGTTCTGGAGTGTATTTTATTTCTTATTTCTCAAAAGAAAGAGTGTAGAAAATTCTGCCTTAAAACAAATATGTCAGAAATCACAGATTCCAAATGTGTACAGTACATTCCATGTTCAATAAAAGAACTTACCACAGTTGCACTAAGTGCTCTATACTAGCTGGTCTAAGAATCTGCAACTAATTTAGTAAATTGATAAAAGTCAAGGTGTTTTTATTCTGCAAAAATTGGAAAAAAAACTGACAATCCGCAGATTCTTACCAATATTTCCTGTGTCCTGTAATGTGTATTTTGCTGAGACTGAACTTCCCTCAACACACACCAGCAAACACCTGCTGTCTGGGGACTCTGGGGACTCAGAGAATAGTACCTGAATAAATAACACCTTATAATTTGAATGCCTGGATAAAGTTTAATCAAAAGTGAAAATTAAAAAAACACTTATTTCAGAACCTTAAAAAAATACAAAAAAAAACAAAAATAAATAAATATAAAAAAATAAGAATAAATAAATAAACAAATTAATTAATTATAAAAATTGCAAGCAAGGAATGACTAACAATTGTTCTCCAAAATAAAATAATTTTAAATAAATAAAATCATTAAATCAATTACGTCACAGTAAACGTGATATGTTAAACATCAATGGATAGTCTACCTGTACTCTGTTATTAGCTCCCTCCTCCATCATTAATTCTTCACCAGGGTTCAAAGTCTCATCAACGCTCATATCAACGAGACTGATGAGGACAACTTCAAGCTGAGCTCTCCCTTCCTTCCTCTCCTCTTCCTCTACACAGGACTCAGACTGGCTCTTCTTGTAGATCAGCGCCATCTTGTCACCAGTTGAGCTGAAGTCAATGTCAAGCACTCCTGTGGTAGGGAAAGGAGCACTCTGGTCCCCAGATATCTGAGGTAGTGTAGTAGAGCTACTGTTTTCCTCTCCAGAAGAGTACATCAAACATGGGATGAGGGGCTCCAGGACGGGACTGAGACAGTGGGACAGGTACTCTCTGGACTGCTGCTGAAGGGATAGTATTCTGGGATGGTCTGGAATATGACAGAAAGCCATATTTCATACTGATATTTGATATATATAAAATATTATATATTGGTGTTAATGTAGATTTCATTTGAATACATCCATTACCTGACCTGATTTGGACAATTATTATTTCCATTGTAATGCAAGTAGCTATATGAAGTTAACTATCATCATAGAGTTATGATTAGTCATAAAAAACATTAACACCCTAAATATATCCCACTATAATTGTTATACAATTAATAAAGGCATATACTTATAGACAAAAAATATATATATGCCAATGTCTTAAACCAATTAGCATACCTGGAGATGCAGGCAGACAACCTAGTATATATACAGGTAATTTCAACGAGGATCTGCCACCAACGTTATCACAGCTGTCCATGTGAAGTAGACATTTATGTAACTGCAGTATCTCTTCATCTTCACTGTCCATGTCCAACCCGTCTCTTATGTCCTCCAGCACGTCTTGGAGAGAGAAAGCGGCCATCTTGGATACAAGGAAGTCAATGTTGAAGAGGACTTCTGACTTGAGTTTGTCAATGTTTCTGTAACATTGAAATAAGGTGGCAATTCTTGATTTGGGTAGAAATTGATCAATTTATATATAGCATCATCTGCAGTACTTATGACCATTGCCCCTTCACAGAAGACAGCTTCATAAATTAAACTTATTTTACTTTCAAAAACATCCTGTACAATTGATGTCACATGGTCAATGTTATCATCAATATATCTGACAAAAGTAAGAATTTTCGCTCTAGTTTTATAACAATGTCAATGAAAATAAAATGTGTAATTCTGATAAGACATGAATGTTAGATAAATAAAACTGAAACTATTTCAATAATTTGTTTCATACCATAAATTTTTTCAATACTAATATAACCATAATTTTAATAATCTTACTTGGACTTAACCAAATGATATGGCAGGCACATCAGTTTACGCCTGTTATTTGGTGTTGTCTGCTGCAATGTAATCTGTCTGTCTGCATCTTGGATGACCTTGTTATTTCTCTGCTCGAGGGTGATGGTGCGACATATACTGTCCTCAGCGGAGAACATGGTTACCAAAGTGCTGTGTAGTTGGGCTGCATTTTCCCCCTTGGTGTACCTGTGAATTAATTTACAAATATTTAGACATATTATTAAAGTACAATTTTTAATATTCTATTCCCTTTCAACAAGCACTTAATTTATATATGTTGCCACTTATACCCAGTTTGTTTAAGTCACAAAAGACAAAATCATATTCCACTGGCAAAATATTATTAATGATGACAATTTTCAATTATTAACAGAAACCTTATTAAATTCAATAATTTCTGAAATCTAAAACCCAACACAGTCAACTTTAAATGTGATTGTTGGCCAGGAAAAACTGCAAAAGACAGACAAAAATATGAAAACATCGTAGGTTTTGTAGCTATGAAAAGTGATTCAGGTAATCAAAAAGTATACCTTTCTGTTGCTGCCTCTATAAACTGTCGATGATACCAATTCAGGGTAATCTTACCATGACCTTGGCGTTGTACCAAATATTCCTTGATATCATGGTACACACGTGCCCAGAGCAATGGCGGAATACGTATGATTCCTTCCACAGGAGGATCATGGTAAACATACACCTTACTCAGAACGTCGTCCGTACATGAGAGAGCGTCCTCGATTTCTATCTCCGTCAAACCATTCAGTCCAACTGTAATGTACCCCAATGCTTTCTGGATAAGAAGCTCCCCATACTTATTCTCCAATCCAATAAAAAGTTGCAAAATGGCGTCTCGCACTGTTGTGGCCAGACTTTCCTTATCAACCTCTGTGTAGGACCGCCATGTTTTGGCCTGATCTAGGAGCAATTTCAGAAACAAAGGGCTCGGACTCTTTTCGAAAACTTCTAAAAACATCGTCTGTTGTTCATCTGTGAGTGCCCTCTTTTGTTTCTTGAAATAGGCCTTCATGATGTCTTGCGCTGTCACGACAGGAAGGGCTCTCAGCTCAAAATATCCTGCAGCCGCCGGCAAATCTGTCTCATTCCCATTCTCGCAATCAATCTGCAACTCCTTAACCAAATTTTTACGACATTCATTCTCATCTGTGGTCAAGGTGGAGATGACCATGCAAATATTACTGGGCAGTTCTTTGGGCACCCATTTCATGCTGTGTCCACCACTGGCTGGAGATAGCTGGTCAACAGAGTCCAGGAGTATTATTATAGGGACAGGAGAGGACCTGGCCACTGTTCTGAGAACCCACTGCAAGTTCTGTGTGACCTGGAACAAAGAGGAAACCTTTAATAACTTCAGCATGTTGAATAAATATATATTTGTATGAAAATGACATTTTTTTAAACCTGTTTTTTCTTTAGAAATACAACTTGGCCATGGCTAAGAAGCTGGGCCACAGTGAATACATCCCATATGGCACCTGCATCATATTAAATCTCTATCCAAGTCGCTGCCCAGCAGACAAATGGCATTGATTCACCATTGAATCAACGTTAATTTTGGTGGATCAACGTTGAATCAACGTAGAATCAATGTTGTTTGCCTGCTGGGTGGGTCATACCTTGACCTTGAGTGTCTAACCTAGGTCATAAGTGTCACATGTTGACTTACATGTATCTATCTATCTAGGTCTCTATAATCATGTGATGACCTATGTATCTATCCATCTAGGTCAGTAAGTTCAAATGTTGACCTATATGTGGGTCACTGGGTCCCACTCACCTTACCTTATTTCTCCTGAGCATGCCTGGAGGCATGATGACCTTGCAGGCCTTGGCCAGCTGCCAACAGATTCCCAGCAGCACACTCAGTATGTTAGTACTATCAGGAGATGTCCCCAGGAACCTCAACACCCGGATACAGCCGCCATCAAACCAATTTGGCAACTGCTCCATCACCTTGGCAACCACAGAGGTTTTCCCAACACCAGATGGGGCATGAAGCACAACTGGTCTCCGGTGCTTCTTGTCCAGGAGCGCCATCTTGATTTGTGAAAGGATCTCATCTTGTCCACAAAACAGTTCACATTTTGTTTGTGCAAAGTGAAGATGATGGAGAACCTGTGATAAAGAAGATAATTACAAATGTAATTTTGAAAGCATTCCAAAAACATCAAGATGCTAGATTTCAAAATAAATAACATTTTTTTAAAATAAATAAATAAAACCGTTTTTCAAAAGCATGACAGACACCAGGTCTCACAAATGCTACAAACACACATCAGGTCTCATAATTGTTTCTGTTCATACATTTCAAGGGTCTCCTTAATATTTTGATAGGAAATCATCAAGTGAATAAAAATTTCTTTCAAAATGCATTAAACAGACAGTGTAACATGGAAATGTATGTAGTACATGTGCAATTTAGTGTAATAATTAGCAATCAGCCATAATGAATTCTCTTCAGTTGGAAAGATGGCATCCAGAACACATTTATTTACCTCTCTGTAAACCTCAGCTCTCTGCTTTCTACTGGATCCTTCCTTAAGACTTCTGAACAATTTGTGATCGGAATCATCGTATGCTTTCTGTACAAGAGACATCATGTCTGACACAAAGTTATCACAGAAACTTTCCAAATATTGTTTGTCTTTTATAGGATTTATTCCTCCTGCAAGTAAAGAAGTAGGGTAAAGTATGAATTAAGACTGTATATTTTGCCCAACAGAGACCAACCATAACAAGAATCAAAATCATATATGAACTATGATAAAATCATAATGGACCTAAATGTGTTTACTATGTACAATAATATGCTAATTAGCAAATTGATTCTAAAACATGCCACAAAGTAGCCAGATTAATTTATTTGTGATGTAATTATGTTATGTGCACAAATCTCTCTCTCTCTCTCTCTCTCTCAAAATGTATGAACAGAGAGAGACTTGCCTGATTCCCATTGCACTTGAAACTTCTTAATACTGCTAAGATAAGTAGACACCTTGTCATGCAGCATGGTTCTGTATTTTGCAGCACAAGCATCTATCACCTATATATAACAAGTTAAAATATTATAAAACAAGCACCCAGTTTCTCTTGGTACAAAGAAAAACACATAAATGTATAACAAAAGAAAAAAAATGACGGAATATATAAAATGCATACCCCAGTGCATGCAGTTCCCCATCAGCTACAAATACCCATCCATGCATGTGAAGTGAGTTACACATGTATGAACACATACATTTGTGCATTTTCAGGACTCAATATGATATCATGGTTTTTGGCTGATTCTTCTTAATCAAAGACTTGTGCTGCGCTGTACACAGTAACTGGCCAGAGAGCTAGCGCTGTAGCCATAAACTGATTCAGAAATATATCCCAAAAGATCCATGGCTTCATTTTAAACAATAAATAATCAATTAATTAGGGCAGAAGCAATTACAATTCGCACAGAGATGACCTTGACCTGACCTTTGTGTCATCTTCCTCCTCCACTAAATCCAGGTGGCGCTGTGTCATGTCACCGTCTAGATCATCTTGGATTCCGACCAGTTCACGTATGTAACACAGGCAATGGGTGTCAATATCCTTGGCTTGGAATATGCCAGTCGTGATTTCTTCTTCAGTCACTGAAAAAAGAAGTCACTATTTAAAGTTACACTACATAAAACTGGCATGTTTTAATTGCATTGTTCCCTAAAAATATGAACCAGCTAATGCTCAAAATTCTACTCTTTGTCATCTATGTTCTAATCTTTGGGTGATTTTAAAGACTTGTTGTGTAGATTGAAGACATGAGTTCGTAAGTGCATCTACATATTAAAAACTCTCTCTCTGCTTTCTCTGTGCTCTCAATCTTTCTCTCTCTCTCTGAGTGCTCTCTCTCTCTCTCTCTCTCCTGGCTAACCAACCCTATACTTATATCCTGTAATACCTGACATAAAATACTGGTGCTCCCTCTCCCTGCTGATTCTCCCTCTATCTGCTAGTACCGTTGCAGTCTCTCTCAATATCAGCTGAAGTTTTCTAAATATTCTCCACCACTCTGCCTTGTCTTGACTAGACTGTGCTGCCATCTCTGGGCGAGGGTCACCAAAATGTGGCAGGTTTGTTCTGATTGGCTAATATGGAGTAGAAATATTTTGCAGTAAGAAAAAAGTTTCACATACAAGGGCTTCCCAAAGATTTGAAGTACAGGGAGTCCCAAATGTGACAGCTCTCTGAAGAAAGCCTTGTTCACATATTGAATTTCACTTCACAATTAATAACTACACAATTTTTTCACATAAACATATAGATCTGTGAAAAGAAAAAATAAAGAACAATCAGCCTACTTGTAATGTGTACATAGGTGGGGCATTGTTGTCGTCTCTCCTGTACCACTGCTGTAGCAATTCTTCATCTTCTGAGAAAGGAAGGAAGTTTTTAATTGCTTCAAACTCCTCAATGTCTAGCTCCAGTGGAAATGGTCGGTAACCATAGCGATCTCCAAGGAAACTCTAGGAATAATGATCATACAAAACAGTCAATTCTTGAAGTATGTCATACATAAATCTCATACAAGCAATTTATAATTCATAAAAAAATAAACATGACTTTTTAACTAGATCTTCTCTTTTAAAATATGTGTCCTAAGTATATAAAATACCACAGAAGGAAAAATTATCAGTTATTATGACTTGAGTAAAGAAAAAGTTGATTGATAAAAACAGGCAAGAAGCATTCCACATCATCTTACATACCACAAACATTTGCATGAATGCCTCTACAATCTAGTGATTAAAAAAATTATGGATAGATTGTACTGTTTCCATTAAATGCAGTCAAATAATTTTCATTAACATATCCTACCACAAAGTTAGGCCCAAACGACAACATCTGGCAATTTCTGATCTCGCTGATACACAACTTCTCCGTGGAGTGGTCATTTGTGGCATCATCGGTCACTCCCCATCTCATGTCCACTATCTGAAAGTCCAGCCCAAGGTCTCTGCAGGCAGCCTTCAGCCTGGGATAGCCTGTCTTGGCCAGTTCATCTCTCTCTGCTCTCATATCTGGAGGCAAGAAAATTTTACCACATGGCATTATTTGTAGGGTGCATGCTAAAATTAAACGTTATTTCTTTTGCAAACAATTAATAGACAAAAATAAACAGAAAAAAAAATGCTCAATATCAGTTCAACTTATCTCTAATCTGCCATGGGGACTTGATTTAAACACTGTCTACTGAGTCTATTAAAATTACAATTTTTAGAGTGAAAATTTATTTAAAACCATACTGAACTGTACATTCATTACTTCTGTGCAGATGCCAGCAAGAAAATAATAATAATAATAATAATAATAATAATAATAATAATAATAATAATAATAATAATAATAATAATAATAATAAATAAATAAACATAATCATCCAGCAAGCTTCTGGTAGAGACCATTGTAAGCATATATCACATATTTTACCTAGTATTTACCTGTAGAAATCCCTTTAAAACTTACCTGAGAAAGTGGAGCTGAGAAAGACTCTGACAACTGTGGAAGGAAGAGGAGGGAGATCTTCCAGTGTTCCACGCAACACTTTCTCTTTAACACTCAGCTTATTTATGGCAGGTAGCACTGAATTTAAAAAAGTAAAATATCAGTTATCAAGAATGTAAAATATAATTATATAGCATAAAAATTACATTGTGGATGATTATCTTCCAAAGAAACTGATTAGAAATTATGCACTTAAGGAAAACATATACACGTTGGTAAAAAAAAAAAGTGAGAATGTGTGAGATTGAAACATGACAAAAGAAATTAATTAATTAAAGAAAGCAAATCCAGACAAGTGATTTTCTGAAATTCTTTTATAATAGCTTGTTCCATTTGAGACATACAGTACCTGCATGTTTGGATGGTAACCCATTAGTAGATCTAAAATTAAAATTTTATACATAATTATCATTTTACAAATACTAATTAAATGCACAAAACAGTATAGTTCTGAAAAAAGGGTTAGAGGGGGTCATCTTTATATATTGCTGCCTTTTTACTTCCCTGCAAAATGTAGCTGTCCGCGGTTTTGAATCAGTGCTTGAAAAAAAGAGTTGGTGAATGTGTTTTATCTTTCAAAAGTTTTTTTTTTTTTTTTTTTTTTTAATTCAGAACTATGTTATCAGTCCAAAAGCAAAAGAATTAAGAAAGAAAGATAAACAGACTGAGAATTATTTTGATTGCAATGCCAAATGTGACTTTAGCCACATAATTCTTTCTGTGCTGCACCTACTATAATACTTTACTAAGTATACTGGAGTTTGATTCTAAAGTACTTCCCTGCAGACAATATCCATGTGCATGGTGCAGTATGATTATACTGTTACCTTTGTAGCTGTACATTCTTCCTCTGCTGTATGGGTTTGACATGCTGATCATTTTTCTTAGATTTATCAGTGGATCCCATCGGGCCTAATGAGAAAATTTGAATGCCTTATTAGGCCCTGTATGTAATATGAATGTTTAAGATTTATAAAATATAATAAACTTAATATCAATAATAATCTTTCTTAAAGATTGCCTTAACTATAGTAGATTGATTGCTATGGTGAAGGGTATCCATGCAGTGGTTCATTTAAGAATAATTGAAAATATTTTAATTGAAGGGCATAGGATTGTTCCTGTACCTTTTCCCAACCCAGACACCTGCAAAAAAGACCCCGGACCCCCAGGCTTTCTGGCAGCGACTTCTGGTAGCTGACCCTGTGAAAAAATAATAAAATTAATTGCATTTTAGAACTGCAGTGTAACAAGGTGAAATAAAAATTATATTACCATATGCATATTACATGCACCAGTATTAAAATGGTACTTATACCAGTACTGCATAGAGTGGGATGGATAATCATGTTCATCAATTTTATTAATTTTTAATTAATTTTTCCCTTACCTTATTAGGATCATTCCCTTTCTTCATAGTGGATGTTAAGTTAAATCAATCACTTGAGGTATTGGGAGTCATTGCAAATGTGCACAGTACAAGTGACGCACGTGTAACAAAAAAAATCTGAATTCTCCAACACTAGTATGTAGTGTGTGAAGCTGCAGCTTGCCTGGGAACCTTGAATCGCAGACTTCAGCCTTACTTAGGTACATGATAAAATACGGCAAGTAGACTGCAGCGCATTTTTCTGGTCATCTAAACTGAACTCTACCAACATCTAAGCATGCTCTGTATATCCAATTAGTTAAATGCAAAATTACTTTCTTTTTACATAGATGGCAGAAGCCTTAATCCCAGCATGTTGAGTTTGTTGATTACCTTTCACAACGAGGCCGGCAGGGATACGACCTTCACCTCAAGAGGTGAACATTAGTTTTTCCGGTTCATAACTATATTTTTTAATTTCTTAGGCTCTTAAACTAAGATTTACAAGTTTTAAAGGAAGCAGACATGTGATTGATGCTTTTTGCCTCAATTTATTTTTGAAAACAAAGGAAAATAAATAGATAATTAATTAAATATATATCACCGCCAGGTGGCAGTTAAACTTCCGTTTTGAAGCCGGATGAAGATTTCTGAGAAGCCATACTCAGCTTCCGCAACGCCCAAATGCGTAGGTTTCCAAAGACTCCACCAAAATAGAGCAGGCGACAGTTATGTGAAGGTTTGTTGTTTTTGTTTCACTCTCGAGAACTATTGTTTTATTGTTTTGGTCCTAAACGTGCAGGGAATTCACCCAGTACGTCTTCACGACTCAACTCTCCAAGGTGGAGAGTCCATTTTTTGTATCAAGTTGTTTACGAGTTGAATTGCAAAGTACAGCGCTGTAGTGATTAGGACATCTCATTACCGAATGTAAGAAAGGCACATTTGGTTGTCTTTTCTTGGTTTTTGATACTATATAATTAATTCGGTGCCATTTAAGAGAAAAGAATTTTAGAATTCTATTAGTATTAAATATGTATATCATATTGGGTTTTATTTTTATTATTACTTGTATTAGGAGGTGTGAGAGAGTGGACATGTATTGTTAATTGTATCACAGTCATAGAGCTGAAGGTGGCTTTGATTTGACTTGAAATCCAGCAGGCTGTAATTGACAAATTCTTCATTTATTGCTGCCAAGTGGTATGTCAATATGAATTGTGTGAAAAGGACCAACATATGTGTAGAACTTAATTCTTAGATTGGCTGGCCTGCAGGGGGTATAAGACACCGAGATGTGTAGTTTATGCACTGTAGTGGTGAAGTGGGAGAATTTGAGAGCTCTTTTAACTGATATTAAATAATGGTCCGTACAGAAAACAGTTATTCCTTGTAAAGTAACAGCCAAAGAATATATATGGAAAATAGAGCATTGTTGTTTAAATCAGATAAAGCACTTCTCATGTGGAATTTAATACCAAATTAATTGGCAAGACAATGTCCTGTGACTCAAATAATGTACTATTTTCTCTTTTTATAAATGTCATGTTATTTTCATATTTAATCAGATATATGATAGATTTTTTTTGTGTGTAATGGGTCATCTCTATGATAATTTCACAAGTTGTTGTTCTGGTAGGCTGTGCCATGAGATTTTTAGGGAAATTATGACTTCACTTTCATCCAGAGTTGCATAATGACTCATTGTTCCGTGCTATCAGGTCAAGTGGCTTCTCATGCACTTAATACAAACATCAGTTTACCTCTAAGACTCGTGTTTCAAATTGTGGTGACATATTACTTGTTATTAACTGCTTACTTTTACAATTTCAAAGGTGAAAATGACTCAGGTATGCTTGTCTCTGAAATGTTTTGTCTGTTTTGGAAGTAGGCCAGAGCTAATTGCACAATCATGATTGTTTTGGGAAGATGGGATCATTGTTTTGGAATTGAATAGAAGGTCATCTTATCAGCTAGCAGGCTAGCACCTACTTACATTCATTATTATATTTCTTATTCATCTGATTGCAGTTATTATTTATTTATTTATTTATTTATTTATTTATTTATTTATTTATTTATTGTTGAGTATTGGAAAGTTCTGATACAGTGAATAGATCTGCCGTGGTAATACAATCTCTGGTGAATAGAAATAACGTTTTGAACAAACTACATCAATTGTTGTATAAAATATCTTTGTCATATATATATATATATATAGTACATACGTGTATGACTCATCCTGGTTACCTGAAGTAGTGTCTATTGTCAGGTGTTCATTATTGATTTGCTTACATCCTGGTTCTGTGTCACTGAAAACTGTGTTAAGGTGTGCCTAGGACCTTTAATGAATATGGCATTGGCTCAGTAATTTCGAACACCTCACATTTTCAAAATTTNATTATGGTTTCCACTTATTGTTATGAACCTGTACATATACATATAAGATGAATGTCCTAAACTTATATAATTTTGAACGCTTAATTCAAGCGTGGGCTCGAAATAGGACATTATGTTTTCATCTAACTTAGTGGATAACACGATCCAAACATTCCACGGTTCGTGTCAGATTTACGTTAGGTCCTGCAAAGAAAAGCCAAGTCCACATAATGACCAGTTTAATGGTTTTTGGTTAAATCTCTTGGGCTACATGTTCTACGTGAAGCCTCCAACTTCCAAGCTGTCTCCCATGGCTCTGTCGAGCGGTCACCTTTGCGTCATCTTCAGTCTGAACCCCCGATATTAATTCTGAATGTCTTTTATACAATATTTATTATCAGTGGTGGATTCTGTGCTGCATTATTTGGCGGTACATACTAATTTTTAATCATTCAAATTGCACACGTCCACTTACGTTATATAACTACAGGTAAGGCCATAAAACGAGTCGAGTGCACAAGCAATCAACTCCAATCAAATTAATTTACATGTCTGGAGGTAATAATTGTGAACTGAACATTATGGGACATAATATAAAATTCATAATAGGCTTATCTAAAACCAGTCTCTTTTTATGTCAGTTAGTAGGCCAGTCCCTGTTTTTATCATTTCTCTTTTTCTTAAGTGAGTCAGTTATAAGCTAGATATCACTATGCACTGTCATGTTGCTATTTATCAAAGGTAAGCTTATATCCAACATTCAGATTGAATCGTCTGTTAAGGTAATTATAATGCCTTTTTGATATTTCTGTGTGATGACCTGAGGATTATTTTCACTTTGTATCAAGATAATGAAATTGTATTGTTGTCTCTATCGTGTACAATGTAAATAATCTTATGTATAATGTTCATTTAAAGCCATTGCTGTTTTATCTCAATGCTAAATTCACAACAAACTAAATAATGGCTCAATACATTTTATTTCACTTTAGAAGCTTGTCATTACTCCAGGACACTTTTAAAACCATGTTCATTTGAGATAAAATATTCTAGGGTTATATATTGCTGTATTATGAATTAATTTTTCTCAGTTTCCTTGTTCAAATTGATATAAAATTAAAATGTTTCCTGTACTTATGTCAGCTTGAGCTGACTGGGTTTAACTTCATTTTACTTTAGGACCGCCGATGCTGGTGCAATGAAACGGCAGGCTATGGACCGAAACGACCGAAGCAGTGCTACTACTACCGCGGCTCTGTGCAAACTGGAGAGCTGGAGGAGGCGTGCCAGTGCCGCAAGTGTAAACGGGAAGGAGATTGTCCTCTGCTCAGGGATAAGAATGGAAGTCAGTGCCTTTTATTTATTTATTTATTTATTTATTTATTTATTTGATTTTTATGTGTATATATAATTTTCATTTCCTGATTTATTTATTTATTTAATTTTTATTTATTTATCAATCAATTTATTTATTTGATTTTTATGTGTTTATTCATTTTTTTATTTGTTTGTTTATTTATATTTTATTTAATTTTCATTTCTTGATTCATTGATTTAATTATCATTATTATTTTATTTTACATTTTTTTTTCTTTACTAAAACAACATGCGATTAAACAAGAAAAAAACCAAACAAATGGCCATATCATTTAAACGCAAGAATGCAGATATCCCTAAGCTCGTTATTGACAAAACAGATATTGAATTTGTAGCATCATTTAAATTGCTTGGAGTGTATATCTCTAACACCCTGAGCTTCAGAGATAACTTGCCACTAACCTCTTCACTATAGCCTATCTTCATCGTGTCAAGTTACCTCTGACCACATTCGATTGCCTCTGCCGCCCGCCAATCAAATTTAAAGCCCGCACTCAATGACTCATTGAACGATCTAGCCAATGAACGCGAACGAGTCAAAGCGCGCTTTGTTCAAATCCGGACCAATCAGAGATAAGGCTCAATATCAGGGACTTGCCGTAACCTGTGGGCAGCACGCAAAATACATCATCCCTCAGTAGATAATGATGCAGGGCCTCAAACTGCTCTGGTTTCAATTCCGATATACTCATATTTTGCAAAGAATCAAGAGATAACTTAACACATTATTTTACGTAGTCACTCATAGAAGACGCCATGCTTTCTTTGTGTACGGTTATGCACTCGGCACTACTCAGATGTCTCCGCACTCGACAATAACTTTGTTGTTAGTATGGAGCTTGCGAAATCAGCCGAGGATTACCGATTGATGGTCAACCAATCAGCGTTTTCACCAAACTTTGGTGAAAAATTTTGAAACTTGGATTCGATTGGCTTATATAAACTAGGTCAAACTATTTTTGTCAGAGGTAACTTGACACGATGAAGATAGGCTATAGTGAAGAGGTTAGTGGCAAGTTATCTCTGAAGCTCAGGGTGATCTCTAATGACCTCACAATGGAGTGTATATCTCTAATGACCTTCAAATGGAAGACTTCCATTATAGATTTATTAAGATATCAAATGGAAGTTTGTTTTAAAATTCAACAACTACCAAGAAATAGGGAGCATTCACATCGAAAAGAGCGGAGGTATTTAGGCCGCAACCTAAATATGGGGGACCTACATGAAAGGAAGACCGCGCATCCTGTTAATCCTCAGCACGCGTGGTCCCAGCAGGACCACAGTAATTAAATCTCAGCTCAATTCAACCGGTCGAGGGACAACTCGTAGAGGGAGGAGAGACTATTAAAAGAATAGCAGTCTTCCTTTCATGTAGGTCTGCCATATTAAGGTTGCAGCCTTACTAGACCACAGCTCTTCTCATCTTAAATGCTCCCATAGTATTGGTGTTCAAGCATTTTTTAATTAAGTTGATGTATTTATTTTCATTTATTGTATTTATTGGGCTGGCAGTGATTTCATCCTTAACACTTTGACTTAATAAATTCATCAATGTGCTTACTTAGCAAACATAAGAGTAAAAATACAATATCAAGATTTCAGCAGGGCCTTGGATGTGCAATATCTTCATTGGTTTTTGTCATGTCTTATATATATATATATATATATATATGTTTGATCTTATACATGAAACATTTCAGTCCTACTTGAAGAACTTACACTAGATGTGGGTCATGAAAGTATAGGTTTGAACTCTTGTCGGCCTTGCAGTGGGTATGTAAATACAGTTGAAATGGCATTATATAAATTCTAATAGATTTGCAGACATGCTGAAAACTTTTCAGAACTGCCGGACATTCGGACCGGCAGTGATGAAAAATTTGCCGGACCGAATGGACTTTTGCTGGACCGAAAAAATTTCCATCAAATATGGATACGTTTCATTTGCATAGCAGTACACAGAAGTAACTCTTGTAAATACATATTCAGTAATACTATCAATAATTTGGGCATGTTGTATATTTTAAAAACAAAAACTGACACTACGAAGTTGGGAAGCACTGCCTTATTGTTCTCATTTCACAAGTTGCAGGGTTCAAACAGACCTTAAGAAGAGTTTGAATTTGTTTTTTCCTTTGAAAGTCCTTGAATTTCACACTTTGTCCTTTAATTCAATGGTACAGCATGTATGGCTTAATTTTTTCGAGACTTGCCATCTTAGCAAGTGTCTCACTGCTGCCAGCCTGGCACTCACCATGCAATGCCTTCCAGCTCTCACCACTATTTCCAAGTGCCATAAATACATGTATTATAGTACATTTTAATTAAATATGGTAAAAAAAAGCAAGGAATTCATCATGTTTCACATCTGTGTCATAAATGGAGATTAATTATAACTTTTATCATGATCAATTTCTCAAAAACTTAATGTTGAGTCATTTCAATTTGAAATGAATTTGCTCAGAAATTAAATGAAAATTCAAAAACTCATTTCCACTGTTCAACAATAGCAATATTTGCTGTTGATCAATTTCTTCTTTTCTTGAAAATAATTTGCAAATATTTTCATGCTACAGTACACAGACAGTACATATTAGATATTGTAGTCTGAATGTGAGTGCTAGTGCATGAAACATGCTAGCCACTGCAATGTATCAGTCTCCTCTGCATGGAAACGAACGGCTTCCTGATCAGGACTGGACCATACCATAATCTAAAATATTAAATAAAAAATATTGATGATGTGAAAACTGTAACTGGTACTGGTAACTGTTATCGCGTTAATGCTGACTGGATATTTAAAATCTGTAAAACAATAGGTTCATACACCATGGATCAATTTTCTACGGTAGGTTCGAGGAAGCGACCGAACTGCCATACTATCGGCGATATGAGGAAGGCACTACCGCGTATTAGCCGAATACAAACGAAAGTTCCCATAAGTTAAATAACCATTACAATCACCACTAATTACGCATAAGATTCAGTCCTTTAATTCTGAAATCGTTTTTACTGAGTGAATCGGGTGACCTCATTTCCACGTAGGCCTACTATCGACGTTTTTACCCCAAAAGAACAACTAACAGTGTCTACGTACCTTGAAGGTCGAGCGTCAATATCCTGGCTTTCTATACGAATAACTGTTCTTGAAAAAGGCATCAGGCGTCCAAGTTTAGCAGTAAATATTTGCCCGGACAAGTTTACATGTGCTTGGCAGCGTGGACCGCCCTCGTGATAGATGTCTGTATGTCACAACTAATAGGCCAATGACAGCGCGCGTAATATCGAGAGCAGGGGGATTCCTCATGGGGAATTACCCATTCGTTTGAGACGGATACTACGATTGGCTGGCGTACTTTGTTAGTGAATGTGACCAAAATGTGATCATATTTACATGTCGCTCGATTAGTAAATGGTAGAAAAAAATGATGTGGCTTTTTAAATAATTTTATTCTTGAAGTACATCGGACGATGACTGTAAATTCAAAATGGCGGCTCTTAAAATTCTTGTCGGTCCTTTGGACCGACTAAGTCCAATTTTTTACCGGTCCAGACAAATTTTGCCGGTCATGACCGATCGGACCGACAGTTTCAGCATGTCTGATGTTTAAGAATCATTATTATCATATTTTGCAGTGTGGAGCCTCTTTAATTGTTGACCTGTTATTTCCATTGTTTTCCAGAACTTTGAACCAGGAAGAGTCAACCAATGTGAATTTCAGTGTCAAGTAGCTGAGTAGTTTTGTGTTAGAGACACCGAAGATGAAGACAGTAAATATGGCAGCAGTTCTCAAAGCCTGCCTCTCTTCCCTGCTGATATTTAACTGTGCGGGAGATGAAGGTGAGTAGATGACAATCCTTGTTTGTAATATAAAAGGGATGATAACTCTTCACATGAGGTCAATATTTCACAATATTTAAATACATTATAAACAACTGATAAAAATGTAATGAATTTTATGTTACCACCTAAATGGGGGTTATGGCAATTATTCTGTCATCTGTGCTTGCCACTGGACCACATGGACCTCTATAGCTGGCTATATATGTATGATAATCTCTTAACAGATTATAACAAAAGACCAAACTTTTTAGAAAAAAAGAGGGACTAACTTTGAATGTCAAAAGATTCATTAACAGTACTATTGGTAAGTATGGGGAAATTGTTGTTTCCCTCGGGAAAGTCTGCTTTTGGGAAAAAAATCTGTTATAAATCCCTTTAGCCATTCTCTGCCCTGTCATTTTAACAGACACCTTGAATATTTGATTTGAATCATCAAGTGAAAGAATTGATGAGGCTGGCACAGAGAAATGTGGGGGGTAGTACTACGTACTAGTACTGACATGCAATTTAGAAATCAAGAGTAATTTGTATAAATAATTCAGTACAGTAATAAATCGGATCATTTTAATCGATACATAATTTTGGAATCATTTGAAATGTATTTTTTGTAGCGTTTGGTGCTTTTACTGTATAGTTGTCTGCTTTTCAACTGAGCTTTACCACTCAATAAAAGTGTTCTAATTTTAATATATTACTTGAATACAGTATCTGTAAAAATCACAGTTTGACTCATTATCGTATGTTTAGAATTCCACGAAGTAAAATTTAAAAATGTGATTTTTTTTTTTCAGTTTTACTAATGAGGAGTACTGATACATTTGACAACTGGACGATGCTACAGTTAGATGGGGATGACAACAGTGACCCTCAGACACAGTGGACAAAAAACAATGTCCTAAAAGCTTTTGACGTGCGAAATTTCGCAGGAAACCAAAACAATTGGGTGGTCTCTCCATTCATATCTGTAGATCCACTGGTCACCTCCGTGCGGGTGAGAATGAGTTTTATACTGTACCAATGTGACTACACCATATACACTGTTGACCAGTGCAAACAGTCCTTTAAGTTGTACTCCAAAGTGTCAACCAGTGGACAAACAATAGACGCAGCTTTTGTGAATAGTTTCACAGAACGAGGTCAAGTCGATTTGAATGACCCCGGCAACCCAGATAGTAAAGATACAACCTTTAACATCACCGCCGGGTCCGCAGGGTTTTACGTAGCGTTGAAAGACGAAGGCGCCCACATACAGGGCGTGACCATTGAAGTACATTACTTCAAATGTATTGCTCTACAAAATGGGTTGATATCCTTCCCGGCTTCGTTTCCATCAGACACTGTGGTAACGGGTCAGTGCGCGCCGAACTCCTCACCTGTTGGGTCCCTGGAGAGGGTGTGTTACAGCACAGGGCAGTGGTCCTCGGGGACGGGCTCTTGTGGATGCGACCCTGGGTTCGCCAGGAACAGCTCTGGAAATGCGTGCTATCGTAAGTGGGAGATTAAGGTCTGCAGAACACTGTTGATATTGTTTGTCATTCTATGGATGTAAAGCTGCCAGTATTTGATTTTGAAGTTTTGATTGAGATGAAGACATTCTCTCTCTCTCTCTCTCTCTCTCTCTCT
>NW_019775691.1:709324-772484 GCF_001039355.2 Lingula anatina | reverse complement strand
TCTCTCTCTCTCTCGGAAATTGTGAAGTGAGAGAGTCAAATTGAATTCCAGGTACAATTAAATGTTTTGATTATCTGTCATTTCCAGGTCTCTCCCCCTGTGACAGTGCCCCATGTTACAATGGTGGTGTCTGCTCTAATAGTGCAGATGGCAGCACCTTCCAGTGTGCCTGTTCTGGTATATACAGTGGCCCCACCTGTGAGATAGGTAAGGGCTGTATATATTCACTTGTTTTTATACACAGACATTGAAAATATTACTGTAGATGACATGTTTTAGAATTTTCTACTTGTTATGTACATATTGTATGGGGTGCAAAGATAGAAAAAAGTGGAGTATCTGGGATAGCGCTAACACTTGCCAATTTAGCCAAATGCTTAAACTGACTTAAATTGGCTAACAAAATAGGGTTGATTTGATTTGTTTTAGTCAAATTTAAAGCATATGGAGGCAAAGGCATGGAAAAATATTGATTTGGCTAAGGGAAAAAATTTGCTAGGGCTACCCCATAGTATGGTTGACAGAACTCGTTATCCTTATCATAGACAGGACTAAAAAGAAAACATTATCAATAATGACAGACAGTTCCCATCCAGCCCATACCCTTTTTAAATTTTTACCTAGCAATTCGAGACTCTTAGCTTTTAAGGGTAGTAAGCGATTTTTAAATAGCTTTTATCCTTCGTCAGTAACTATTTTTAACTCTAACATGTAATTTTAATTTTCATTTTTTATATTTCAGTGGCGGTACTACAGGGCAAAAGATTCCCGATTTTATACATTTGTATTTTATTGGCTTAATAAATTATTATTATTATTATTATTATTATTATTATTATTGTTATCATAGTTGTCGTCATCGTCATTTTTATTATTATTATTATTATTATTATTATTATTATTCCACTGTCTCTTCTAGTCCAGGGGTCCTGTACCCCTGACCCATGCCAGAATGGAGGAACCTGTGCAGACCTGGGAGGCAGCTACCAGTGTTCCTGTCCCTCTGGCTACAGGGGATCAGAGTGTCAGAATAGTAAGTACTGTACCACTTCTACTGGCTACAGGAGGTCAGAGTGTCAGAATAGTAAGTACTGTACCACTTCTACTGGTTACAGGAGGCCAGAGTGTCAGAATAGTAAGTAGTGTACCACTTCTACTGGCTACAGGGGGTCACAGTGTCAGAATAGTAAGTACTGTACCACTTCTACTGGCTACAGGGGGTCAGAGTGACAGAATAGTAAGTGCTGTACCACTTCTACTGGTTACAGGAGGTCAGAGTGACAGAATAGTAAGTGCTGTACCACTTCTACTGGTTACAGGAGGTCAGAGTGCCAGAATAGTAAGTGCTGTACCACTTCTACTGGCTACAGTTTTAAAATGATATGCCTTCTGAAATATTATATGGGAACCGGGGTTTCCGAAGGATTTTGGGTACATGGAGTTCTAAACGTGATTTTGTAAGTTGGATGCCATTCACAGGGAGTCCAACACAAGCAAGCCCAACCAACTCAAAAACTTTGTAAGGCGCCCAGCCGCCTTTGGAAATATAGGCCGTCTTTTGAGGCCAATGGCGATACAAATTATGGCTGGATAGCTCTCTGGAGAAATCTTTGCATGCAAAACTTGTAACTTTATCTAACTTTGATGTCCTTTGTTTTCTTTTAGCGGACTTTTGTCTCAACAATCCTTGTCAAAATGGCGGCAGTTGTTTTAACAATGGAGATGGGACGGGATATTTTTGTTCCTGTACTGGAGTGTACGAGGGAAGGAATTGTGAGAGTAAGTAGATGGATTTTTCTGTGCAGTCTGGTTTTGAATGTGGTTTAGGAGTTGACTGAGTGAAAATCCACCTGGGATTTTGTTGTCTGAGCCACAATTTGGTGTACCTGTTATCTACCATTTTTTCAATTTTTTTTTTTTTTTTTTTTTTTTTTCATTTTTTAAATTTTTTGAAAAAAATCATGTGTGCAGTATTATCTGAAGACCACACTCTAGAAGAGCCGAGCTTGGCAAAGAAAAATATCTTTAAGCAATATATGGAGGTGCTGTCAAGATTTAATGGAAAATGTTGTGTCACTTTTTCTGTCTGACTTGAAAATTTCATCAACATTGTAGAAAAACCTAATACGATATTCTGTCAAGGAATGATGTAGACATTACCTTGGACTTCTCAGTAGGCAGATGCTATAATAAAGATGATAAGAAATGAAGAAGTAGATACAGCTTTGATATGATCAAGGGGGAGAAGTTGAATTTGATGTTTCTCTGGTACATATAAGATTTTTATGTACACACTAGACTGTACATACAGCCATCACCTGTCTCTTACATCGTCATATCCATGCACTTTCAGAGATAACACAGTAAGTGGAAAACTGTTGGTTTTCTAACTGTTAGTCAAGCATGAAAAACTGAAAAATACCATTTTTTAAATTCTGAAAAGTGGGTTGGATTTGTGTTGGACATGTGTCTGACATATATAGCTGTTCATTTTTCTTCAAGAAATAAAATATTATTATAAATAAGATATCTGATACTTGTGAATCATAATGATAATTATTATTCTAAATGTACAACTTTCCTAACCAGGATTATGGCAAGTACTTGTTTTGTAGTTCTTAACATTTTACCTGTTCTAACTCAGGTCTACCGACTACTACTACTACAACTACAACTACAATAACCTCTGGTTCTGTTACCGTGACAACAGGTAATAATAATAAGATGTAGATTTACATGTTGATAAAAAAAGATACATTTAATCCAGGGTGAAACAGGTTGGTTCTTTCCTTCCCCCCTGAACCCCCCCCACCCACCCACCCACCCACCCACCCCAAAAAAAATAAAAAAAAAAAAATTCCCCACTTAACAGATATAATTCTGATGATGGATGCTAAGAGGGTATTGTGCTTACTGGGAGACTGTGTATAATTCAGATTTTAACAAGATGGGCAGAACTAGACTTAGTTTTGCTCATAACATGCATGCATATGGTACAGTATGCTATTAAACATAATTAGCCACTCCTATGAATGCGGCTACGCTCACCTGCATGCATGCACACTATTGTAACTCTTGTGGCCAGTGTGTCCTCCCTGACCCATCTCTCTCTCTCTCTCTCTCCCCCCCCCCCTCCCCCTTCACTCCAATGGTGAAATTATTAAAATACTTTGTCTGAGGGATAAAGAAAGTGATATGCAATTATAACCATTCTTCATTGTGCAGAAATCTGAAAGCCGCTGTGCGGGTGCTGACAGTTGTGTAATTTTTTCCTTTCTTGTGCGTGAGTGTGTGTTCAATTAAGAAACCTCATCTCTAATTGCTGGCTACAGTCCTCTAAGTCCAGGTTGAAAACACTAAAATCATTCCTTGTTGACTCATACATATAATATCTTCTTAAAGCTTGGTTTGGTTTATTTGCCATTAACACTGTGGTGTGGTAAGTACCCTATTTGTAAGAGAGTCTTGTGTGATATACACCGGAAAAAATATTTTTATTTAATTGAAATCTTAAGTTGAGAATTTGCCTTCTTTGTGTAAACTGCCTTCAACTTCTTTTTTTGTCAAGTCTTAGAGCCTTATTTCATTAGCGTTAAGTTTTTAAATACAGTTTCTCCTGACAGTAACAGTTCCTGTTCATTTTAAAAAACCTTTTCTCTGTCTTTTCTTTCAGCTCTTTCAAATCTGAGTGTGATGCCAAAGTCTTCTAGTTCGCTGCTTGCATTGCTGCCTCTCTCTCTATTGCCTCTGGTTGTTTGCTAAATTAATGTTTGCTTTTCATGTATATTATATGTTATAATTTCTTCTAAAACTTGACTTAAAAATTATATTTATCAGAAAATTGTAATATAAGAATGTTTGAAGTTATATGAAGCCAAGCTTGTTGCATATTTGAAAAGTGATACATGNCAGGAGGTCAGAATGTCAGAATAGTAAGTGCTGTACCACTTCTACTGGCTACAGTTTTAAAATGATATGCCTTATGAAAATATTATATGGGAACAGGGGTTTCTCAAGGATTTTAGGTACATGGAGTTCTAAACGTGATTTTGTAAGTTGGATGCCATTCACAGGGAGTCCAACACAAGCAAGCCCTTGGGACCAACTCAAAAACATTGTAAGGCGCCCAGCCGCCTTTGGAAATGTAGGCTGTCTTTTGAGGCCAATGGTGATACAAATGATGGCTGGATAGCTCTCTGAAGAAATCTTTGTATGCAAAACTTGTAACTTTATCTAACTTTGATGTCCTTTGTTTTCTTTTAGCGGACTTTTGTCTCAACAATCCTTGTCAAAATGGCGGCAGTTGTTTTAACAATGGAGATGGGACGGGATATTTTTGTACCTGTACTGGAGTGTACGGGGGAAGGAATTGTGAAAGTAAGTAGATGGGTTTTTCTGTGCAGTCTGGTTCTGAATGTGGTTTAGGAGCTGACCGAGTGAAAATCCACCTGGGATTTTGTTGTCTGAGCCACAATTTGGTGTACCTGTTATCTACCGTTTTTAAAAATTTATTTTTTTTTTTTAAATTTTTTAAAATCTTTTTTATTTTATTAAAAAAGCATGTGTGCAGTATTATCTGAAGACCACACTCTAGAAGAGTCGAGCTTGGCAAAGAAAAATATCTTTAAGCAATATATGGAGGTGCTGTCAAGATTTAATGGAAAATGTTGTCACTTTTTCTGTCTGACTTGAAAATTTCATCAGCATTGTAGAAAAACCTAATACGATATTCTGTCAAGGAATGATGTAGACATTACCTTGGGCTTCTCAGTAGGCAGATGCTATAATAAAGATGATAAGAAATGTAGAAGTAAATAGAGCTTGATCTGATCAAGGGGGAGAAGTTGAATTTGATGTTTCTCTGGTACATATAAGATTTTTATGTACACACTGGACTGTACATACAGCCATCACTTGCGTCTGTCATCGTCATCTCATGCACTTTCAGAGATAACACAATAAGTGGAAAACTGTTGGTTTTCTAACTGTTAGTCAAGCATGAAAAACTGAAAAATACCATTTTTTTAATTCTGAAAAGTGGGTTGGGTTTGTGTAGGACATGTGTCTGACATATATAGCTGTTCATTATTCTTCAAGAAATAAAATATTATTATAAATAAGATATCTGATACTTGTGAATCATAATGATAATTATTATTCGAAATGTATGACTTTACTAACCAGGATTATGGCAAGTACTTGTTTTGTAGTCCTTAACATTTTACCTGTTCTAACTCAGGTCTACCGACTACTACTACTACTACTACAACTACAACAACCTCTGGTTCTGTTACCGTGACAACAGGTAATAATAATAAGATGTAGATTTACATTTTTGAGGATAAAAAAAGATACATTTAATCCAGCTTATAAAAGGGTGAAACAGGTTGGTTCTTACCTTCCCCCCTGCCCCCCTACCCCCCCCCCCCCCAAAAAAAAAAAAAAAGTTTTCCCCACTTAACAGATATCAAAATGAGGTTAGAGGGTATTGCGCTTACTGGAAGACTGTGTATAATTCAGATTTTAACAAGATGGGCAGGACTAGACTTAGTTTTGCTCATAACATGCATGCATATGGTACAGTATGCTATTAAACATAATTAGCCACTCCCATGCATGCGGCTACGCTCACCTGCATGTATGCACACTATTGTAACTCCTGTGACCAGTGTGTCCTCCCTGACCCATCTCTCTCTCTCCCCCCTCCCCCCCTTCACTCCAATGGTGAAATTATTAAAATACTTAGTCTGAGGGATAAAGAGAGTGATATGCAATTATAACCATTCTTCATTGTGCAGACATCTGAAAGCCGCTGTGCGGGTGCTGACAGTTGTGTAATTTTTTGCTTTCTTGTGGGTGAGTGTGTGTTCAATTAAGAAACCTCATCTCTAATTGCTGGCTACAGTTCTCTAAGTCCAGGTTGAATACACTAAAATCATTCCTTGTTGACTCATACATATAATATCTTCTTAAAGCTTGGTTTGGTTTATTTGCCATTAACACTGTGGTGTGGTAAGTACCCTATTTGTAAGAGAGTCTTGTGTGATATACACCGGAAAAAATATTTTTATTTAATTGAAATCTTAAGTTGAGAATTTGCCTTCTTTGTGTAAACTGCCTTCAACTTCTTTTTTTGTCAAGTCTTAGAGCCTTATTTCATTAGCATTAAGTTTTTCAATACAGTTTCTCCTGACAGTAACAGTTCCTGTTCATTTTAAAAACCTTTTCTCTGTCTTTTCTTTCAGCTCTTTCAAATCTGAGTGTGATGCCAAAGTCTTCTAGTTCTCTGCTTGCATTGCTGCCTCTCTCTCTATTGCCTCTGGTTGTTTGCTAAATTAATGTTTGCTTTTCATGTATATTATATGTTATAATTTCTTCTAAAACTTGACTTAAAAATTATATTTATCAGAAAACTGTAATATAAGAATGTTTGAAGTTATATGAAGCCAAGCTTGTTGCATATTTGAAAAGTGATACATGTATGTAAATTGGGATTGATAAAATAAGTTTTATTTAAGTAGATACATAAAATGTGTTAGCCGAATCAGATGTAGATAAGACTGTATGAAATAACTGATGTGAAGGAACTATGATTTTTAATTGGTAGTTTTTTTTTCCTCAAAGGGTTACAGACTCTTAATAGTAAAACCTCTGAGCTGCTGCTTCTTGAATTTTTCTCTTACAATAATCCAAAATCATGTCTCATACTTAATGTTAGGTATGTCTGATCATGGGATTCGTTTTGGTACCTGTAGCAAAAGTTAGAACTGCACTACTTCTAGACTGTTACTATAGCAGTCTTTGAAATTATTATTTTTTCTTTTTATGTTTGTTAATTATTGTTGTCTCATTGCCAGGCCTGTAGCCAGCAATTTCAAAGGGAGATTTTTTTTTCTAAAAAGATTCTAAAAAGAAAAGGAAATAAAATAAAGTAAAGAAGTAGACTTTTAATCCTGTTATAGTTGATATATAACTGGACAGCAAGCACACAGCGTGGATCAGATTTTGAGTTTATTGATCTCATTATAGCTAAAAGAATTGTTATTTCAACCCCACCCCACCCCACCCCCGCTGTCCCCACTGAAAAAAAAAAAAAGGCTGCAGGCCTTGGCCACATTATGAGATCAATTCAAGCTATTCTGCTGGTAATATATGTTTAAGTTTATTTCCGTGTTATATCTCATGAGAAAACAAAATCAATATAATAAGTTAATTTGCCCTACCCACTATTTAGAATAATTATGTTACATTGTAAAAAAATAATTGTCTGTGATTCCCAAGCTTGAGCTCATGTTGGGTTATATATATGTATTCACTTTGTTAAAGTCCCAGATTTAATAAATGTTGATTATAATGTGGCAGTGCTGTTAGTAATGATACACTACTGTAGGTGGCAGCATTGTACGTGTAAGGCCTATGGTTGCAACTACAGGTATTCTTGTCTTCGTGTTGATATTTTTGAGTCATTTTTGAAGTTTTACTATCTTAGATTTGTATTATAGTTCATGTTGAAGGTTATGTCTCTTGCTAACATCTTTTCATATTGTTGAACTTTAACAAGCCCACTAAACAAAACATTTGTATTTGATCTGTGTTTTTTTCTGGTTGTCATTGGTAATAATAGCTGGCAACTCCTGGGACTGGATGGTGTTAATTTTGCACAGATGAACAGGAAAATTAACTGTATTAACTGTGAAAGGTTGGATAAATATTTAAGATGCATATGAAGTTTTTTTTTTTTTTTTTTTTTTTCCACAAAAAATTGACCAAATGCCACCATATAGTTCCAAATAGTATATATTAAGTTAGAGAAATACCAAAGGAAATCACTTCATATTATCTGAAAATGATATTTGAAATTATTTTTCTGCTTGCTTTCTGTGCTGTATATAAGAGGGGCAGATAAGTAGGTCAGATATGAATATGTAAAATTTATGATGGAAATTTTGAAAAAAAGACAGTTAAAAGCTGTTTTATGGATGAACAAGGAATTACTTTGGTTTATCTCTTGGCATATCAACTTAATTTGAGTCATATATTAAGAAACTAGAGAAAGTAGAAGTGATTTATATGCATTACTGGGAATCCACCCTCCACAGACACTCAGGTCAAATGTATCTTTAACAATAATTATGTGGATTAAAGGCATCCTTGAAGATGAACTCAAAGGCTCCACCAGAAGGGACTTGTACATTGCACACCTTTTCTTTTCTCATTTCTTGATTAGAAAGACTGATCCAGATAAGTGGATGTCACTAGTCATTGTGTTATATATGAAAAGATTCAGATACAGACAGAACAAACTAAGGGGATGTTTTAGGTGGAAACACTGATGTTTTGTTTAGTGCCAAGAAGTGATGAAACCCCTGGACTGTATTTATGACTGCATTCCTATAAACTCATCATACTAGCTGGGTCAGTTTAAATCTGTGGGGTGTCTCGCTAAAGTGCTCTCAGTGTAATCAGCTTTATTGTCTGGCACGCCCCCTTCAGTAACTAGGGGGTGATTGTCTATAATTGTCAATTAACCCCTTGTAGCTTGAGTAGGTGTGCCTGACATTTAGGCTGCTTACATTGAATGCAATTTAGTGAGAATCCCCTGAGAGTTAGATCGATCCAGCTAGTACGATGACTTTATGGGAATGTTCCCTAAACTCCTATGTTACTTACAGTTGAATTAGCATATTGAATTAAGGTTCCAAGCATATTTCACTTATTTATGGCTTAAACTTTTTTTTATTTCCTTTAGGCTTCAATATTTTAATCATAATATTATATTAGATTTGTCAATTTTTTAAAGTCAATTACAAAAAGTCACTGCTATTATTCTTAAATAAAATCTTCTGTTTTAAAGTTACTACTAAAGTTTTATTGTTCATTTCATTGATGACATCCTCTTTTTAGGCAGCATGAAGGTGCATCACTCTTTTAATATATATAGTTCATTTGCCTTTACTATACAAGTTTTTTTTTACCTGTGCATTTCTCAACTGTGTCATAGCATTTTTACTAGTTTTTATTATTTTTTTTTAATTGTAAAGAACTGTCTTGGTGCCAAATTAACATTACTGTTTAATGATACGTAGAAAGTTAATGAAGTTAGGTATTTTCGTCAAACTATCAGGGTTTGTCATTTTCAAAAATTTTGCAGGATATCACAACTTAATTTGGTTGTGTACTAACAGGATAAATTAGCTTAGAAAATCACCCAAATGTAAGATTCATTTGGATTTTTTTTTTTTTTTTTTTTTTGGGCAAAAATGATAATTTAAATGTTCTTTCTGACAAAAAAAATTAGCCATTGTGTATAGCAATCTAAACATCTTGAATTTCATGTTCCAGACGATGCATCTGTGACTTCTACTTCTACTACTACTACTCGTACTACAGTGATAGGCACCAAGACGCCCCCAAAACAACAGTCAAATAATGACCTCTACATTGGACTGGGGGTTGGCGCAGGGGTCATCCTGCTGGGCTTGGCGGGCCTAGGAATTTACTGCTACTGGAACAAGAAAGGTAACAGGTACAGAACAGGTATAGACGCTTATTGCAATTATATGTGTGTACAGAGTGCTAACTTTGTGTGTTCTGAAGTCATGCATCAGACATGAGCTTTTTGTGTGGAATTGTGGAATTTCGCATTATTTTGGGTGACCTCAGGGGTTATTAACCCAAAATTTTAGGTTGGGTGTTTGTAACATATGGTAATTAACAAAGAGCAGTTCCGGGAGGAGAGGGACAGAACAAAAAAATTGTTTAGTTCAAAAAGTCATACTAGTAGGTATCTTTATAAAAAAGTATAAAGGATAATTTTTTCATGTAGGTGCATGCCATTTCGTTTGCCAATGGGAAACATTAAGAGGAAACCTTACCACGCACCCAAATATAAACATAGATTGAGACATTGTTTTTATAAAAGTGCAGAAGGAAATCATATGAGTTAAAACATTGCTCTGTCATATTTGGTTCTGCAACTAATGTTCAGATTTTTGTTTTGAAATCCAGAGCTCATATCTGATGTATGGCAGTTTTCCTCTGAGTGACTTTTTCTCTTGTTTTCTCCATGTTGAAAACTGAGTTGAAGGTTTGAAGAGATATGTATAGTAGAGCATATTACTTCATTCCATGTGCCATAATTGTACATTCAAAGAAGTGCTTGTTTTAACAGCTTGAAAAATGTTTTTCTTATTTGCATTTTAAAACTGTCTGGTTAATTGCAAGTAATCTCTCATGTGTAGCATATATTATTTCACTGAGGTTGTGGAAATTTGATTAAACTTTTTATTTGTTTATTTAAAATAAATAAAGCGCATATCTTGTCTATTAAACATGCGGCATACCAAATCTTTGTGTATGTAATTTTTTTTTTTTTTTTTTTTTTTGCATTTTATAAAAATCATACAGATTGCTGCAATTATAATTTGACCTCACATTTGTGGCATGTTTTTGGTTACTGAGCTGGTGAAAATGAAAATAAACTGTTTATTTACATGTTCTAAATTATTAAAAGAAAGCACACACCAAATTATTCACCCCATCGGGCATAAAAGAGCTTTAAACTGACACTTTAAATTTAAGGTCGTAAATTTGACCTACGTATCTGACCTACTTATCTCCCCCATTCATATACAGCAAAGCAGGCAAGCAGAAAAATCTGTTCAAATATGCAATTTCATTTAATACAAAACAATGTATTTCTGTATTTCCCTAAGTTAAATATTTGAAACCATGTGGTGACATTTGGTTAACTTAGTAGCCAGAAAATTTGAGATCATATACATCGTTATAAGTTGTGCAATTTTTTGTAGGAGGGGCAACATAGAAAACGGTCCCGGCTATCTACACGATGAGATGGAGGTGAAGAAGCTGAATGAAAAGGAGGGAGAATCTGCTCCTCAGAACTCTGAGAAACCAAAGGCTTAAGCTTTTGTCTTTTCACTGAGAAAATGCATCTGCTATTAAATTCTGAAACACTCAATAAGGAGTAAAACTGTTAAAGCATTGTGTTTTGTGTCAATTTCTTAATGAAATAGGTATTTTTTTCTGTAAAACATGCACTGCACAATGTAAAGCCTAAAGTTAACATGATACATGTACCATGAGACATGTAGACATCTTTCTTGAACTTAGCTGTGAATGTCTTAATATGTGGTGGAGATCTAGTTAGGAAAATTACCCATGGTGCTTAGTAGAGATATTATCACAGCATGTCAAGTCCTCTCTGTAGTTTGAAAAGTTCCAGTATTTGAATATCTGATATTTAATTTGAAATGATGAATCAGATATGATATGTGTTAAGATTGTTATGTTAGTGTGTATGTAGTATTTAGCTTTGCTCTTGTGAAGAGAATCGTTATTCAGTCATGTAAACATAAGACACCTGTATTTATTTTTGTTTAGTAGGTTTTTAAGAAATTTGTATAGGCCAATTTCAGCATTTGTGTATGCTGAGAGAAAATTACATATTAAAACGTCAAAAACAATGTTGACTGTAATGTATTTTTGCTGCAGAACATGTTGGAATATTTTATTACTCATCATTAACAGTTGCATTTAGTTCTTTTTTTATGTGGAATGTTGTTACTGTAGCAAAAAAAAGTTTCATCAGTTGAACTGATAGCATAAGGTATACTAATGATTATTTCTTTTTAAACTGTGTTGTTAAATTAATGTCGTTTTTAAAAGCACATTTCAAGGGGTGTTCATGGAACTTTTGTCTTATTATAATTATATTTTTTGTCTTTATTAAGTTGTACAAATCGGAAAATTCTCACCTTTTTACATGGCGCTGTACCAAATTCTGTATCACTCTAGTATGAACGATTAACAACATGGCATTCTGATAAGAGAGTCACTTCAACAGAGCCCTTGAGCTTGAGGCAGCCAATTCACCAGATTGGTTAGCTTTCACATTTGGGCTTGTGAGGGGGGGGGAGTCGGTAAGAGCACATTCTGAACAGCAGACTAACAGATCTGCAGATCAAATATGGCGACCTACTAAAAAGCTTGCCACTTTATTCTTGATTAGACACTGAATAGATTCCCTGTGGGGATTACGCAACAATCATTCAAGTGGGTGGGCCACATTTGATCTGCGAATATGTTAGTTCGCTGTTCGGAATGTGCTCTAAAACTCATGCTGGTTTTGAGAATGGTCTTAGTTTGTCTATTGTAAGGGCGCATCCCCATAGATTTTAGATCGATCTATCCCAGTGGGGAGTCTCACTAGATTACTGTCAGATAATCCAGCTTAAATGTCCGTCCCACCTACTACAAGCTGTAAGGGGGTAATTAACTTTCGTGCCCGCTCGGCTCACAGCTATTTAGCGTGAACCCCCAGGGAGTTAGGTCGATCTAGTTGGATTGATCTAATCTCTGGGAATGGGGTCTAAGGGTCTTATGTAAGAAAGTATTTTGGTTGCCTTAGATTATAGATTGTAAGAGTCTTCTGTGTTAATCAAGACAGGGTAGTGTTTGGATGGCGTTGTAAGAGCACACTGTATGGCTGTTCGTTGTTTTCATGATAGTTGGCAACGAAAGATAATATCTTTCTCTTAAAACAAAGAGTTTTAGTTTGACTACAATAATTACTTGGGTCTTTTCAATGGGCAAAAATTATGAAACTTTCAGATATGCTATTATACATATTAATTTTTTATCACAAAAATTATTTATCTGTGTAGCATTTCTGGTGCTTTTACAGCATAGAAGAAAAATATAGTAAGAGTAACCTGCTTTTTAATTTTGTTGCTACCACTCGACAGGATTGCAATAATTTTAAGAAATTGTTACTTAAAACATACAGTACCTTGAAATTCACAAATTTCCCCAATGAGAAGTTATGAGTAATCACCATAATCACAGAGGACGTGCACATATCTCATTTATGGGGACAATTGTTATTGCTAATGAACATACCAAAATGCAGTGTCAATAACCACGCTTCAAATGTTCCACATTTGCGTATGTATAAGCCTTTCCTAAAAATATTATATGCATAATTAAATAAGGGGGCATTTTCTAGTCCAAATTGGCATATTTGCCTTTTCTTTTAAGAACATTATCATAGGACCACTGAAGTAGTCCACTTAAGTATGCAAAATGACTAATTTTGATTTTTAAAAAATCTCTGATTTTCTTGTCAGTCCTCCCTCTAGATGGCTTCTGTCTGTTATAGCAGTGTTGTGGGCACATATGCTATGTTATTATTCTTTTTCCACATTGTTTCTGAAGCATTTTGTGTAATAAAAATACTCATTAAAACAATTCCATGAAATTTGTTTTATTTCATCACTTGTCAGAGGGTTATTGACTATTTGGTAAGTTCTTTTTGGGGGTTGGACGTAAAAACGTACACAACAATATTATGACTCGATCTTTTCAATGGACATAAATTATCAAACTTTCAGATACATTAATTTAAAATCACTCACTAATATTTCTACATAGCATTTGTGGTTCTTTTACTGCATAGAACAGAACTATAGAGTAGCCTGCTTTTCAATTTTGTTGCTACCGCTCTACAGGAATGTTCTAAATTAAAAGTTATGACTAAAAAATACAGCATCTGTAAAATTCACAATTTTCCCTCATTGAAAAGATCAGTCTGAGAGTAACAGCATGCACACACAAACACACCAATGACACAGGCACTAAAAAAAAAAAAAACATTCGCTACACCTCCAATAACTAAGATGTTTACAACAATATCTAGAAAGCACTGACAAGATAAAACTTTTTCTCCCTTTACTTGTAATACATTGAGCTATTGTGCAGAATCTAAACTAAATGTAGTTTGCACTGATGAAAAATTAAATTGTTCTAATTTTTTTTAGATGATAACATGATTGAAACTAGAAAAGCACTCCGAGAGCGCAGACCCCCGCCAAGGCAGAGATTTTTTATTTTTATTGATTATTGATTGATTATTGATCCGGATCACCACCAAAAACTAATCACCTCTAAGTTAACCCATTTCTGACCTAGCCTGAAAATTTCCTCAAAAATCGGTCCATAACTTTTTGAGTTATGTTGATGACAAACAGACAGACAGACAAACAGGGCTGAAAACATATTAACCTCCTTGGCGGGGGTAATTAGCTAATCAAGGACTCTCATTCAATACCTTTTTTTCCCTGAGGTTTAAAATAATAATTTACAAAATAATAAAACCAATTTAAAAGAAAAAACCAACATGATCTGAAATGTTTGTTCAAACACTGATCACAACATTTATGTCCATGTAATGATAAACTCGAAAACAAACATAAAAAGAAAATAATCAACTCTGCAAATTAACAACATAAAAAAGCCAAGAAACACATGAGCCAATAAAAGTCCCCATTCAGAATGGACGATCCGAGTACTAACTGATCCACCGACCACACTTCAAAAGAGATGCCGCTGATTCTCGATGATCTGCCTGTCTCCACACGAGCAGTTGCTGCAGGGGCCTAGCAATTAAACCGTGAAGCTGACATTTAATTCCTTTAATGGCGTGTGTGGAGGTGGAGAGACCATCAGGAATCAGCAGCATCTCTTTTGAAGTGTTGTAATTCATAACTAGTCTGTGGTTCAGTTAGGACTAGGATCATCTATTCTGAATGGGGCCAAACTCATTCAAAACCCTGTGTTAGGACTTGGACACACTTTTAATAGTCCTTGTCAAATTGAAAAATCTCTCTCGCGTCCCAAACATCACATCGTCCACTGTATACTGGGATTCGTTCTGCTTAAACACTTGACCTAGAATTATATTCAGTCCAGACATTTCATAACGGTGGCAACCAGAGTATTTATAACGCGGCTTGTAAATGAAGGAACATCCTGTGGCTTGTGCGCCATAGGGGGCGACACAGTCTTTCACAAGAGCACACTGCACCCAAGGCAGCATCAGTTGATCTTGAATAACCTGGGTATTGTAGAGTATCAGGTTATTGGCCTCGACCATGCGGTGGAAGTGATAGTCCTCAGGTTTTGTGTTGAAGAAGCCAAACATCTTTGGATGTGTCAGTGTTGATGTGGAATCCTTGCTGTCAAGAGTCCATGCTGAGAAGCCTGTCTTTTGTGCATGTTTTATAGCGCCATCTATATTACTAGCAACAAAGTATCTGTTGGCATCACTCCAGAAAACTGCTTGATGCTGCTTAAGTATTATCTGAAATACATATCAGGAATATTTTGCAAATAAATTAACATATCACATTAATTTCATATCCAGAAAAAATGAAAGTCTTCCATTCTACTTTCATTCATCCCCTTTTATTTTTAACAAAAATTATGTGTATTTTAGCATTTTTTAAAATAAATATATATAAGAAATAAATCAGGAAAAGTTAATGCTAATGAATTCACAGTAAAAGCAACATCTTAAGAAATACTCACAATGAGAACGAAGGGGACAAGGAGAGGAAGAGAGGGGGAAAGAGAGGTAGAAGGTGTGTGTGGGGGTGTGAGAAAAAGGGAGAGAGAGTGGGGAGATCTTTTCATATCCTCACCTGTATACACACTGGTTTATATGCTTTAATATCAAGGTCAGTCACATGTGATGGGAAATCTTCAAACTTAAATTTTCTTATTTCACAACTACTTGTGAAGTTGCACACTAATTTTAACTGGAAGGAGAAAAGATGAATTCGAAGTGAATCAAAGACCAACCATCATCAGATTTTGAACTGTCCTCCACTCAGCTGAGAGAGAAAAGAGGTGGTTACAAGATGATTCTGCCTCTGATGCTGAAGAACAGGACTTTATAGTGTAAATGAGACAAAATATTACTTTGACAAAAAAGAAAATTGTACCTTGCATTTCAGGCATTGTCCGTTAAATACACAATTAAATTAATAATTAAAATGAGAAAATATTTTTATAGGTGCATTTAAAGACTTGTGCTTTACAAACAAAATCATCTTAGACAGCACAAAGTTTTGGAATTGGCCCAAAATAAAGCAAGGTTTCAAGGGGATTGAAGGAGATCAGATCAGATATAAAATTCAGCATAATATCCGGTGAGGTTAGCAATGAATAAAAACTTACAGAACTTATCCACTTCACCCTGTTTTTGCTTATGAGTTAATCCCACCTCATTTAAGACTATCTTGGGGGATTTCCATAACAAGTACAAATTAACTTCTGCAGACAAATATGCTTGNAAAAATATAGTAAGAGTAACCTGCTTTTTAATTTTGTTGCTACCACTCGACAGGATTGCAATAATTTTAAGAAATTGTTACTTAAAACATACAGTACCTTGAAATTCACAAATTTCCCCAATGAGAAGTTATGAGTAATCACCATAATCACAGAGGACGTGCACATATCTCATTTATGGGGACAATTGTTATTGCTAATGAACATACCAAAATGCAGTGTCAATAACCACGCTTCAAATGTTCCACATTTGCGTATGTATAAGCCTTTCCTAAAAATATTATATGCATAATTAAATAAGGGGGCATTTTCTAGTCCAAATTGGCATATTTGCCTTTTCTTTTAAGAACATTATCATAGGACCACTGAAGTAGTCCACTTAAGTATGCAAAATGACTAATTTTGATTTTTAAAAAATCTCAGATTTTCTTGTCAGTCCTCCCTCTAGATGGCTTCTGTCTGTTATAGCAGTGTTGTGGGCACATATGCTATGTTATTATTCTTTTTCCACATTGTTTCTGAAGCATTTTGCGTAATAAAAATACTCATTAAAACAATTCCATGAAATTTGTTTTATTTCATCACTTGTCAGAGGGTTATTGACTATTTGGTAAGTTCTTTTTGGGGGTTGGACGTAAAAACGTACACAACAATATCATGACTCGATCTTTTCAATGGACATGAATTATCAAACTTTCAGATACATTAATATCACTATCTAATATTTCTACATAGTATTTGTGGTGCTTTTACTGCATAGAACAGAACTATAGAGTAGCCTGCTTTTCAATTTTGTTGCTGCCACTCTACAGGAATGTTCTAAATTAAAAGTTATGACTAAAAAATACAGCATCTGTAAAATTCACAATTTTCCCTCGTTGAAAAGATCAGTCTGAGAGTAACAGCATGCACACACAAAACACACCAATGACACAGGCACTAAAAAAAAAAACATTCGCTACACCTCCAATAACTAAGATGTTTACAACAATATCTAAAAAGCACTGACAAGATAAAACTTTTTCTCTCTTTACTTGTAATACATTGAGCTATTGTGCAGAATCTAAACTAAATGTTTGCACTGATGAAAAATTATATTGTTCTAATTTTTTTTTAGATGATAACATGATTGAAACTAGAAAAGCACTCCGAAAGCGCAGACCCCGCCAAGGCAGGGATTTTTTATTATTATTGATTATTGATCCGGATCACCACCAAAAACTAATCACCTCTAAGTTAACCCATTTCTGACCTAGCCTGAAAATTTCCTCAAAAATTGAGTTATGTTGATGACAAACAGACAGACAGACAAACAGGGCTGAAAACATATTAACCTCCTTGGCGGGGGTAATTAGCTAATCAAGGACTTTCATTCAATACCTTTTTTCCCTGAGGTTTAAAATAATAATTTACAAAATAATAAAACCAATTAAAAAAAAAAAACAACATGATCTGAAATGTTTGTTCAAACAGTGATCACAACATTTATGTCCATGTAATGATAAACTCGAAAACAAACATAAAAAGTAAATAATCAAATCTGCAAATTAACAACATAAAAAAGCCAAGAAACACATGAGCCAATAGAAGTCCCCATTCAGAATGGATGATCCGAGTACTAACTGATCCACCGACCACACTTCAAAAGAGATGCTGCTGATTCTCGATGATCTGCCTGTCTCCACACAAGCAGTTGCTGCAGGGGCCTAGCAATTAAACCTTGGAGCCAACATTTAATCCGTTTAATGGCGCGTGTGGAGGTGGAGAGACCATCAGGAATCAGCAGCATCTCTTTTGAAGTGTTGTAATTCATAACTAGTCTGCGGTTCAGTTAGTACTAGGATCATCTACTCTGAATGGCGCCAAACTCATTCAAAACCCTGTGTTAGGACTTGGACACACTTTTAATGATAGTCCTTGTCAAATTGAAATATCTCTCTCGAGTTCCAAACATCACATCATCCACTGTATACTGGGATTCGTTCTGCTTAAACACTTGACCCAGAATAATATTAAGTCCAGACATTTCATAACGGTGGCAACCAGAGTATTTATATCGCGGCTTGTAAATGAAGGAACATCCTGTGGCTTGTGCACCATAGGGGGCGACACAGTCTTTCACAAGAGCACACTGCACCCAAGGCAGCATCAGTTGATCTTGAATAACCTGGGTATTGTAGAGTATCAGGTTATTGGCCTCAACCATGCGGTGGAAGTGATAGTCTTCAGGTTTTGTGTTGAAGAAGCCAAACATCTTTGGATGTGTCAGTGTTGACGTGGAGTCCTTGCTGTCAAGAGTCCAAGCTGAGAAGCCTGTCTTTTGTGCATGTTTTATAGCGCCATCTATAGTACTGGCAACAAAGTATCTGTTGGCATCACTCCAGAAAACTGCTTGATGCTGCTTAAGTATTATCTGAAATACATATCAGGAATATTTTGCAGATAAATTAACATATCACATTTATTTCATATGGGATCCAAAAAAATGAAAGACTTCCATTCTACTTTCATTCATCCCCTTTTATTCTGAACAAAAATTATTTGTATTTTAGCATTTTTTAAAATTAATATATATAAGAAATAAATCAGGGAAAGTTAATGCTAATGAATTCACAGTAAAAGCAACATCTTAAGAAATACTCACAATGAGAACGAAGGGGACAAGGAGAGGAAGAGAGGAAGAGAGGGGGGAAGAGAGGTAGAAGGTGTGTGTGGGGGTGTGTGAGAAAAAGGGAGAGAGAGAGGGGAGATCTTTTCATATCCTCACCTGTATACACACTGGTTTGTATGCTTTAATATCAAGGTCAGTCACATGTGATGGGAAATCATCAAACTTGAATTTTCTTATTTCACAACTACTTGTGAAGTTGCATGCTAATTTTAACTGAAAGGAGAAAAGATGAATTCAAAGTGAATCAAAGACCAACCATCATCAGATTTTGAACTGTTCTCCACTCAGCTGAGAGAGAAAAGAGGTGGTTACAAGATGATTCTGCCTCTGATGCTGAAAAACAGGACTTTATAGTGTAAAGAAAATTGTACCTTGCATTTCAGGCTTTGTCTGTTAAATACACAATTAAATTAATAATTAAAATAAGAAAATATTTTTATAGGTGCATTTAAAGACTTGTGTTTTACAAACACAATCATCCTAGACAGCACAGAGTTTTGGAATTGGCCCAAAATAAAGCAAGGTTTCAAGGGGATTGAAGGAGATCAGATCAGATATAAAATTCAGCATAATATCTAGTGTGGTTAGCAATGAATAAAAACTTACTGAACTTATCCACTTCACCCTGTTTTTGCTTATCAGTTAATCCCGCCTCATTTAAGACTATCTTGGGGGATTTCCATAACAAGTACAAATTAGCTTCTGCAGACAAATATGCCTGGTCACATGTTATATCTGTATCCACTTGTACATTGTTCTTTTATCCTTACAACATTTGTTCCTTTCTGCATTTGCCTTACTGTACCTTATTAAGATCATATGAGCCAAGACCTAAGTCAAATACCACAGTTTTCAATAGTTTCTTCAAAAACTTTTTCTTCGACTCAAGCAGAAGCTGTACCTGAATGAAAAACATAATAAATTCATTGAACTTCACAGAAATTATAATAAATAGTGAGTAACAGCTAAATAATATTTTAAGAATACATACTTTCCTTCATTATAAAAGATTATTCAAGCAGTTTACTTGCTGTAAAATTGAAGCATCTTGACAGAGAAGAATTTCATCAGCTATTTCAATATTAAGCTGATGACAGAAGAAAAATTACTTCATTATGAAGCATCTTAAATTCTTGTCAAACAAATACATCCTTTTAGATGTGTGTGTGTGTGTTTGTGTGTGTGTGTGAGAGAGAGAGAGAGAGAGAGAGGGAGGGAACGAGACGGAGAGAGAGAGAAACCAGACTTCCTGTATACTTACTTGTTCTGTATTCTTAGAAGACACAGCAGTCACTAAATACGGCAATACATGTTCCTTCCCTACTCCCCCTGCAGGATAATTGTTAGTACTGTAATTAAACCCCAATAAATCCAGGTACTTTTCATCCAAAACTAAAGTCTTTTCTCGAACAATCTGAACATTTTTAAGATTGGAGATCTGCTTATGTGTCTCGGTGACAATAGTTCGTATGTGTGGTGTTGGATTGACTGCTAGCCATATGGTGGCCGAGAGGGTGAGGAGAGACAGGATGAGGATGAAAAAGTTCTTGGTCTTCATAAAGCCTATCATCCCAGCGGCAGCCGTCATACATGTACACTTTGCCTCAGTTCACTATCCCTAGAGATATTGGTCTCTGGAAAAAGAATTCACCTTGGCGTGAAGACTGTACATGTGGCAAGAATCAGACAGTGAAATCTATAATGCATTTATAATTGTATTTATCACTGTGCAATGCGTAATATAAAACAAAGTTACTCACTAGCTTATTAATTAGTAAATATGTTTAAACTTTCGAGAATAATAAGATTTAACTTGAATGATCAGTACATTTCCTGATCACTAGTCACCATATCGTTACATGTTGTTAGTTCATATTTTGTCAGTTTCTTTTATCTCGTAACCCCTCCTCTTAACTCTTCTTATGATCACTGAGTTTTCTGTCAAAATTAAAATACACATACGATTGCTGCTAGTTGTCGATTGCTAGTACACTTTCACGGATCTATCTTCAAGACCATAAGCACCATGCAAAGTCCCTGTGAAAGCATAGTGTTCAACAACTGGCAAAAACACACCTCTTTTCCGTTTTCCTAGGTGATATTGTTTTTGGGATTACCCGCAGACAACCATTTTGGGAAGTGACGTCATTATGCGTGCAATGGATGCGCGGCACACATGGGGACGGGTTTTTTTTTTTTTTTGTGGGAGAGGCAGAGGGTGTTCGAAAAACAAACACGATTTGCTGTTTCATCAACTGTATTTTATGTTTGCATGTCCATTGGGTTTGGTATTTAAGAATATAGAAATCTTCATAAACTCAATTTTCACCGTGTAGTATTGGGAGTAATTTTAGGTGTGCATGCATATATACAGGCTTTTCCCACGCTATGATACAGCTACAAGGTGCCATGTAGGCCTACGTCATATTACTGCATTGTCAATATTTGGGTTTTATGAAATTTGTTGTTAACACTTAACCGATTGTGTTTTTTTTTTTTCCTACTATAGGTGCTGTAATTATAAGTTGACCGTTTTTCATTAAAAAAAAAAAAAAAAAGATAATGGGAAGAAGCAGAAAGAAAGATAGGAAAAAAGGCGTAGGGCCTACTAGTAGACGGTGCACTAGAGGTAGGCCTACTGTAGGTCTACGTACACAATGGGTACTGTTATCAGGTAAAAAATATTAAAAATGTCAAGCAGCCGATCAATAAAGAAAAAATCCCGAGAGCAGTTTGCCAATTTCACGGCTTGGGCTTATTTAGGCTACCAATTTATGCCTTTCAAGATTTGATCTGAAAACAGCAAAAGCAATGGAGGTAATTTTTTTTTTTTTTTTTTTTTTTGTAACTGGACACTGTAACAATTAATCTAAGCTCAAATTAAAATAGCTAAATTGTTGCTTCTCTTCTCCATATGTGGACTCAGCAGCATTTCGTCTTCAGAAGAGTTTTTTTTTTTTTTTTTTTTTGTTCTCGCTTGTTTGGTCAGAATATGCACATGTCCGTAGCTATTGTTTCATGATTTACAGCACCGCACAGGGCATAAATCAGTGTTGGAATAAAGGAAGGTGAGAGTGACGTCGGATGTGTTGGAGACCAGACACTTCCCTTCTCTGTGACTTGATAAAGAGATTAAAAGAGTGCCTCTTCTGGGTGTTTCAGAAAGTCGGAACCAAAAACAAGAAAATAGAATTTGGACGACATGAAACTTCCTCTCTGATCGACGCAAATTCTGGAAAATTTAATAATTCCTTCGACATGTGCCACCAGCATGTCACTTGAACAGGACCCACCCAAAGTAGACATACCAACATCCCCTTTTTTACATGAAAACTTGGTTCACACTGTCTTCGTTTTCCCCATAAAATGTTTATCAAATGCTTACTTAGGTCTTAGGCCTATTCATCGGGTTGGCCATATCTTCAATATCTTAATTGGCTCTGCCGATATTATGCTCGCTTCTTCAGCTTGAAGACAATAGATTTTTTGGTTAGTTTAAGGGGGGGGGTCTAATATTGATAAACATTACCAGTATATAACATACGGTATGCTATCCCGTATGCCTCTTTATACAGTATTGAAAATCAAGTAAGATCGACTGTAGAATTTAAATTAAAATCCAAAAGATATCGACAAGAATATTGTTTTACTTTCATAAAGAGATGCAGCGGTTGGATAGAAGCTTTTAAGTATATTTTGCTTCCTCTAAATGTTAAAAGTCTATTTTTGCTTGAGAGAAATTTCAAAGGTCTAATCGACAATATCGTTTCAGTTTTGGATAGGCCTAACACTCTTTCCAAATAAATGCCTCTCGGGCAAGGCAGATTCCACACCACAATTATATTAGCTGTGCCTATCAGTAACTATCTAATTAATTATCTACCTAAGACGCCATTCCCATAGATTTTAGATCGATCTGTCCCTGTGGGGAGTCTCACTGTCAGCTCAGCCGGCTTAAGCGTCTGTCCTGCCTACTAAAAGCTGTAAGGGGGCAATTAACTATGGTGCCCGCTCGGCTGACTGCAATTCAGCGTGAAACCCCCAGGGAGTTAGGTCGATCTAAATCTAAATTTCTGGATCGATCTAATACTCTGGGAATGCACCCTAGGACGCATGGTAGATCTTATATTGGTGCAGTTCCCAGTATCCAGTGGATCTCAGGGTGCTGTCAAGAGTTTGGAATCCTATAGTGTTATCAAAGTAAAAACAAACCCACGCCGTGAAACCCTGATTTACCCAGGAAAGTGTTAACAAAGTACACATGTAGAAACAAACATAAGCCAGAAAGTCCTGATTTACCCAGGCCAAGAAAACTGTCCTGTGTAAACTGGCTTTTGAACACACGCACGCTCTCTCTCTCTCTCTCTCTCTCTCTCTCTCTCTCTCTCTCTCCACACACACACACACACACACACACACACACACACACACAAAAAAAAAAAATCTTTAAAAATTTTACTTTTTTGTACCATTTGAATACTGTTTATAAATAAGCGGACTTGATTGACCTCTTGATTAGGCAGTTCTGTTTATTCACTATGGAACTTGACATGGCTCCTGTGGCTTGCACGATGCTGCGTGATGTTGGTTATTGCATGGAGTTTTAAGTCCGTTTGGTGCGTGCCTTGTTGAACGCGTGATCGATCCTTTCACTCGCTCGGTCAAGCAGTAAACTTTTGCGTAAAGTAAGTCAAGTTTCTGTTTTGTATAAAACAAATTTCTTAATCACACGTACGGCAATTGTATTCCAGTGACCTTTTCTTTTCCTTTTTTTAAGCTATAAAATTTTTAAAAAATATTTCTCACAAAAGCGTTCTTTTGTTTTTAATTCTTTTCGTTCTTTGGGCGTCATCGTGAGTCTAAAGACGCAATAACATGTTTTGCTTTGCGCCACATCGCGACTCAATCAGGGGCAACCTTTGGCATCTGCCCAGCGTATAAAGATAAACGCGTTTATGTCATTTTCTTGACGAAAAACACGCTTATCCCTTTTTTTTCTGAACTTTTGAAGTTCTGATCCCATAAAACAAGGGAAATAGCATGTAACTGAAACTGACTGGGAGAACGAGTTCTAAATTAAATCAGCCTGTGGAAATCATGTTGGTGTCAAGGTTATGCTAAAAAGAGAAAACAAGGCCGAAAGGACAGCGAATACAAACCAATGGAGTAGGCTGAGTATGGTTAAAACACCAATAGGGGGTTTTCCGACTTAAACGATTGTTTTAGGTGCCAAAGAGCAACAAATTTACCAAATTCCTTTTTCGAGGTTAACGAATTTATGTTTATGTCCCTCTATATACATCGTACCAGAAAATAATCAAGGAGGGGGGGGGGGGGTAGTTCAGACCAAGCCCAGCACCTCCTTGCATCAAAATCCAGAGGAACGAATACGCCTCTTAAAAACATATGTAGCTTGGATTAATATAACCATATTTTGATATACCATGTAATCTGATAAAGTCACTTGTATTGGATGAAACCCGGCCCATTCCAAAGTTGGCCTGTCAGTCTATAGGTCTACTTAAAAAACCGACAATAAAAGGGGACTTCATTCCCCTTTAAGTTAATTTATTTAGCCTACATATCAGATGTTTTTGCATCAAAAGGATAACAACTGGTCAAGGCATCGCCGCTTTTCAATAGTTTTGCAACGCGTGGAATATGGTCAAGTTAATAGGTGAAAGTTACTTTATCAAAGGCTTGATCGACCTTCCAGGTCTTGAAAGGCAAACAAAACGCAGCGAAAACGATGTCCAAAATCAATGTTGCGCGTGGCACGTGACCGTCACGTGATCACAGGCAGTTTCAGTCTGACATAAAAGACCCAGAACCGCTGCTGCGAACGCTTATCGAAGAAAACTACCGTAGTCTAACTTTAGGCGGAAGACTTGGGAACAACTGTCCGTCAAAATGATGAAATATGGAGTGATCTTCGTGCTTTTGATAGGTGAGTCCATGTTTACCCTGTGGTCTACAAGTGGGTGTGACACAGAGAAAAGTAAGCGTAGGCAAAGCGTTCTTTATTTTATGCAGCCTACCTGTTGGAATTAAAATCTTCTGGGCACTTAATAACGTAACGGTTATGTGTTTGTTCCACATATTATTCTCATATTACAGGATTTTTTATTCGACATTTCCCTAAATAAAAAATAACGCCAAAGTGCATGGCTTTAAGGAAACTTCATATAGCTATCTACGAATCCTAGGCAGGGTGCAGCTTATATAATTAAAAGTAAAGGAAAAATGCATGGTTTTAAGGAAAATTCATAACTATCTTTGAAAATTCAGGGTAAAGCTTAAATGAAATTAAAATTAACACCAAAACGCATGGTTTAGGGAAAGTTCATGGCTATCCTTGAAAAATCAATGTGCAGTTAAAATATAATAAAAAGTAACACCCAAAATACATGGTTTTATTGGAAGTTCATAACCAAATTCAGGGTCAAGCTTATATTTAAAATATTAAATTTATTTTATCTCCATGTTGGCAATGTGACAGTATAAAGAGACGACGGGCGTCTTGCCTTGAGCTAAACATTCTGAATTTAGCTGCCTCGGCTGTTGGGTCTTTCCTTTGTGTGTATAAATAGCAGTTTCTCATGTCAACGCTCTGTGTTCCTGCAGGGTTGGTATTCCAAACCAGATGTCAGTGTTTGTTATTGCCGGAACTGTTGTAACAGTTGGGAGCCACGTGTTTTGCAGAATCACACGTACGGGAGCCACAACCTGGTCTTTGTCTCACGCGTATTCTGGCTTATGTTCTCAACCAAGATATATATCAAGATTAAGCAGCGATGTAGATATAGTAATAATAAGTAATTTATTCCAGCTTGTTATGTTACACGTTTATCATTGTTGGCTGTTTATGCTACTTTTGCTTCTTCTGTTTGTTTACATAGTATAGGAAAGAAAAAAGTACATGTATATGTACCAATTGCAATAGATGATTTGATAAGATACGTACACAATTGACAGTAATAAACTTTATTAGTTTTAGCAATGCTAAGATAGGCAATAATAATCTTTATTAGTTTTAGTAGAATAATGCCATAGGTAATATTAAGTTAAAATTGTATGTATATACATATAAATAACACTATACAGGTACAACCAGTAGTCTATATTCAAGGCTGATAATTGTAATATAACTGTACAGGTGTTGTTTCTGTATATTTAATTTTATGAATATATGAAATTGCTGCAAGTCTGTTTACATATGACTAGGGACCAAGTGAATGTCAGTGTCACTGTGCTTCCCACGAAGTGATCGTGTATATTGGTACAAGCTTTATTTATTTATTTATTTATTTATTTATGGCAGTCGTGGTATCTGGAGAGAGACAGGGCTAATTACACACAGGTTAAGTCAGTTAGTGATGTTTAAATTACGTCTTCCACATTTTTTCTTTTCTTTTCTTTGTTTTTTGTTTATTTATTTAATTTTTTTTAGGGGGTTGAAGGCGCACGGGAGAGCGCGATTATTTTTACAAGAAAGCTTGAACGAGTTCTCTCTCCCTCTCTTTCTCAAATCTTTGATGCGATGTTACAAACACTAATTATCGTTTATGAGACAAGATTGTCAGATACTGCAAGCCGATCTGTCTCATCCATAGCATGACCTAAAATAGATCAAGTCTCCGAAGTATGATTAGTTTTTGTTGTTATATTTCAGCACTGGCTTTGGGCGCCCGTGATAGAGCGCGCATGGTAAGCCGCGCTTGTCAAAAAATCCGAAAAACTGGCGAATGCCCTCGACCTATGATTGGGAAGTTCTTGTGCAAAGACTTAGGAAACGGGGAAATAGAACACAAGAATTTGTAAGTTAATAACTTGAAACGCACGTTTGTTAAAGTCTCCTCCTCTTCCCTACCTCTCCTCTCCAAAACACAGGCCCCTTAAATCTCATTTCATATATAGAATGAAATAAAATGAAAGCATTTGAATTTAATTCAGTAACGAATATACCGGTATAGCCTCGATATCGATAACAACAAACGCTTATCCATGAACTCTGTTTGTTTGTTTGTTTGTTTGTTTGTTTGTTCCAATATTCTTTTTTTCCTCGATAATTCCAGGTGCCAGTTCATGAAGGACAACTGCCATGACCCCAGAGAAGACGGCTATCACCTGTGTGACGCAGACAAAGAACCAATCACCCACCGCAGCTCGGGTCACGTGGACGGGCAAGGGAGGTTCCATGCGCACGGTCGAGGCGGTTACCATGACAGCGAGGGTCACTACCACAATCACGGACGTGATCAACCGCACCACCATTAACCGGGAACGTCGAGAATTTCGTGATTTTGAATTGGAATTGAGAGTAGCTGTTAGGCCACGTGACTTGTTAGTTTTCTGATGTAGTCATCTTACAAACTGGGGGACATACATGTATATGTTCTATGTCAACTGCCAAATGGCAGGATCGAATTCTTTGGTGAGCCTTAAATACTCAACCTAAAACTGTGAAACATAGACGCACATTTGTCAGTAACAATTTAAAACTATTTCTATTCAACAACTGTACCACCTAAGTTTTAGAATTAAAGCTTTAGTTTTTTCCAGAAATGTCATTGCCTTTGTTTGTTTTATTTTAATGCATTTTCTTAATTTAATCTTTTAAAGAAAACACACTTTAAAAGAAACGTAATCCAGTGATAAAGTGTCATTAACTTGGTCAAACCTACAGGTAGGGGCGTCTTTATGAACTTAAACTTTAAACCTCCTATTACGGCTGCAGATAGGACATTAAGACACCTTAAGCGAACGATAGAATAACAGAATAATATTTAAATATGGCCTAATCTAAATTTCCCATCATTTTCGCTGTTTTATACTTTACTCTTCAGTATGGAAAGAGAAGAGAAAAAGTAATAGAAAAGCAAGTCCTTGGTTTGCACCACGATATTATCCTAAGTGTGTCCGTCACTTTCGTGACTGGAATTTCAAACGTTTTGTGAAATGAGACAGACAATACCCATTTTCAATGTGCCTTTATTTGAGTTTGAATTATTCTTGGAGCACCGTTCAAGTACTATGAAGCGAAGTTTGTTGTGAGTTTCCGTGTGTACAATGTGCCCCTTTAACTGAATGTATACAGTGGCGGGTGTTTCGCTTGCCTTCTAGGCATGGGCGTCCGCAGGGGAAGACAATGAGGTTAGTTGACCCCCTGGAATTTTGGCAGGTACGTTAATTGTGGGTACCCAGCCAATCATTAACTCCGCCTTCAATGATTTTGACCCCCTTGGTTAAAAAAAGGAAATTCAAAATTACGCAGAGGGGCGACCGATGCCTGGCAGTTAGTTTCATAAAGTATAAAAAATAAATGAATGTTGCCCATGGTTTTATAGCGCTTTGAATAGACGGAAAGAAGTGGCTTTTAAGCATAAAGATAAAAACTTGTCCACCGGGATCAACATTCATCGTAATTAGGGGATTTTTTTTCAATAATTGATCCGTTTTAAGTTTTTATAGGATGACGCTTGGGCAGGGACGGCTCAAGTCATGCAAAAATAAAAGAATGGAATACAAAATCAAAAAGCCAAAACAACAACAACATCATCATTACATTTATTTTTATAACAGCAAAAGCAGTTATGAAAAGAATTACATTTCTTAAAATCTGACAATACAACGTAATTTACCTTACGAGATCATGAAATACATGAAATACAAATATCACAGGAATGACGAGCGCATTCATGGAGCATCCATTCCAATTTCAGTGTATTCAACATTTCTTCACGACTCAATCACCCTTCATTCCCCACAGTGTTAGAAATTGAACATAGATGGCGCTATTATCCAATGGAGAGGGATTCAAAAACAGACAAAGTTAACTCTCCCTAACCCCTTTCTTCTCCCTCTCTCTCTCTCTCTCTCTCAACGAAAACTATACAGCACGCAAACAGCACGCAAGAACGCACAAATTAAAATATATATGAAATAAATAATTTCTGTTTATATTGAATCAAAAACAATGGAATTAGCAATAATATTCTTGCTGCTTCAAACGACCTAAAACTCCAATATGCCACCCGGAAGTGATACCTTCTGAGGCTCTGGTTGGTCAGAAGTGTCGGTGACATAAGGGGGCGGGGCAATCGCCTGCTCGTCCTCTCGAAGATTGACGCGAGACTGATATGAGGGTGGGGCCTAAAAACCAAAAGGTAATAATATAAAATTGAAATAATTGATAAATCCTTCTTAAACGAAGAAGAAGGGTGTTGCATTAGGAAATATATGACAATGCATTCTTTATTATTTCGTTATTGATAGCACTTTTTTGTTATTTTATTTTATTTTATTTTATTAAATTTTATTTTTAATTTTATTTATTTATTTATTTATTTTTGCAACAAGGTTTCTTTTCCAGGCCCCATGCAGATAGACACAACTCTGCAGGGTTTCTCGCTGAGTGTCAGCGGGCCATGCAGAGTCTTAAATTTTTGGATAGATGCATCTTCGTACTGTCGAGACGTAGCGTTGGGTAGTCGACCGACGCTCACTGTTCATGAGGTGGATTTGAAGAAGAATTGTCAATGTTTCTGAAATGCTTACCACAACTGTGAATATATCCAGATGAGACGAGTCTGTCACCATTGGGGTCACCATATTTCTTCCATTAATGGCCTGTCTGGGCGCTTGCGTTTGATTAGCAGACGATCTGTTCCCCCCTGGTATGCTAAGGGAGGCCCCGTTATTTGGAGTGTAACGAACTGTGCCTCCTGTCATTTCCCGCCGCAGTTTTTTCTTTTGCTGGCGATGTACGACCTGATTAATAATATAGATATTCGTAACTAGATACTTGGAGAAAGATTTTAAAATATTATCTTAATTACCACTTACCATATTTTTTTTCAAAACGGGCGAATTGCTTTCATGTTAATGTAATACGATGTTAATCAAGTCGAACACACACACACACACACAAAAAAAAAAAAAACCCAACCTGTAGTGCGGTGATGATTATCGCCATGAGAGCCAGAACGCCACCGATGATGAGAATAACAGCCCAGTAGGAAAGGGTTACATTGCCAAAGCCGTTTTTGTTTGTTCCGCTTGGTGAGAGCGTTCCATCGTTATAGTCAATAGGACGGAAGTAAGCACGAGTTGACTGTGAAGAAGAGGGGGCTACAGTGGTCCTGCTTGCTTCTCGTGGGGATGTAGTTGTAGCTGAAATAAAATTAATTGGGCAATTTCAAAGCATTGGAAACAGCAGATGGAAATTTGAAAGGCCTCGGTGTGTTATTTTCGTGGGATCTCTGCACCATCCCCATCACCCTCACCCTAAATATGTGTTTGTAAATAAACGTTTACGTCAGATGACCACGGATGACGTAACGCGTGGTGTGATTTTGACGACACATGAATGATCGGCGAGAATGCATTCCTTTCTTACATACATGTATTTCTTTCTAGCACTCTCAACCAGAGTCACAGAGACAAGTTTTTCTTTAGTACTAAGACTACAAACATTTAAGGCTATTCACTTGCGGTACATGTTTCTGTACCGTAGGGAATTTTGTACAAAATGACGTCATCAAGCGCTTAGCTGCCTCAGGTAGAGCGTTTATTTCTTCATCTAAACCAAATCCAGTTTGGGAAAAACAAATATTTTAGCCTCTTACCTCGTGTAAAATAAGGCACATTTAAAGTGTAAACGTCAGACAAACTGCCATAATTGATTGAGTAGGCCGGCCGTACGCTTTTTTAACCAAACGATCAAATTTGTACGGCCTAATTCGATCATCTGAAAAATTGTGACAAATACATCATTATGCCTTTGGTCACCATGACCCTCCATTAAAAATAAGAAAAGATTCAAGACGAGGACAGTTCCGCAAATGTCTCTTTAACGTATAATCGAGTCTTCCTACCTGGATCACACCTGGAGAGCGTCTCGTCAGAATTGTCTCCACACTGGTCATAGCCGTCACAGAGCCGACTGGTGAAGACACACTCCTTGTTACCGCACTGCCACAGGTAAGAACGGCTACAGCCTGAAATAATTGAAAAAAAAATAAATAGGTAAATAAATGAATAAACAGGTAGATAAATGAATAAACAAATTACCCCTGAACACGGTTCTGACTTGTTCCGACGGGAATTGTACTTACTTATAAACGGCGGTGTCTGTGTGTCTCCAGGTTCTGCAACAGAAAGAAAAATAGATTGACATTTAGAAAGCTGTATTATGGTTATATCTATCTATACATCTATCTATCTATCTGCCCGTCAGTCCTTCTGTTCGTCTGTCCTCATTCACCCACTGCACTTCTCCCTCCCTCCCTCCCTCCCTCCCTCCATCCATGCTGAGTATATTATCAAGTGCCGGAGACGTCATTTATAGTACTTTTTGGACCTCTTCTTCAAATATTCCTCAGCCACCCGTTAATCACATATATGACAAGGTATTATACCCCTACGAAAATTTGTCTCATTTAACGTTCACTTACGGTTCTCAATCTATTCTAGAGCATTTGGTGTATTTTTGGAGTTCTGATGTTGTTCTGTAATGAATGTTATAGTTCGAGAACTGTTTTTTGGAAGTCTTTCAGAATGTCCTACAACAGATTAAGAACAGTTTTCATTAAAAGAGGAAAACATCATGTTCTAGGAGAGATTGAGAACCGTAAGTGAGCGTTAAATGAGGCAAATTCCCGCAATAACCTCTCCCACGGTCCCGGCTTTGCCTTACCACAATCACTGAGGTAATATGAAAGGCACTACTCACGCCCGGGGGTGGTTGTGTACGACATATTAAACCCATTCCCGGAGATGGAATGGTCACTTTTGAATTTTATGCCCAGCCATCGACTCGAGCTTGTCTTGACGGCGGCAGGGGTCGCTGGATCACTGTTTGCATGCATACAGTGAAAGTATAGCTCTTGTGTGTTGCTGCACGGGCCATCACAAACCTGTCAACCAAATCAATAAACTCATCAATTGATCGACCAATACAGGTATTTCTGGGTTAACGATGTAAATCAGTCCCTTCATTGGTTTTTCAAATTATTATTTTGCAATATTCAACTTTTTTGCAAAATAAATTAAAAAGCAAACAATTCATAAAACTACTGCTGTACTTACTTGGACATAGTCCCTGCACAGTATACGCCTTTGGTATAATGCGGCTTGCAATATGACATAATTGATGGTCAGTCTAACCCTTTGACCCACTGGAGCCTCCAGCAACCACACACAGTACTCCTCGTCGTCATAGCTCGCGCTCTCCCCGTGACCTGGTGACGTAATGGTCCCCTCTGGGGTCAGGCTGAGATTAAGGAAGCCCCCGCATGTACCCCAGGTGGAGGTGGTGGCAGCGAGTGGGACAGAAACGAGAACCAGAAAGGCGGCCGTGGTTAGATATTTGACGGAGAACATGGCTGAATGTATGGGAACTACTGAAAATAAAATGAAAAAGATGAAATAATGTGAATTGATATGTGGATTATTTCACAAGAAATGGCACTCTGAGTACTCTAGCAATGTGTACCGGTATAATGACTGACATGGCTTTCTGCTTCATGGCTTTCCTGCAAGGCGCTTATATCTTCCAAATTTACCATTTATCATGTCTCCTGCTGTGGCAAAAAGGCAGTTCATCTACTTGTAAAATTACCCATTAAAAGACAAAAGGAGTTAGGAATCAAAGTCATGGTCTCCGAAAGCCTCCGATTGCGCATGTCTGATGAATCTTAAGCTAATGCAAGTACAGATAACAGCGGGGAATGTATTTTTGTCAAAGTTACCTTAAAAACGCACTGTAAAAACTGATTTTATTGAGTAACTTAATCCACCCAGGAATACCATTGACGTAAAGCTCAGCTCTGGTGACAGCATGAAAGTATATATAGATATACATCCATGGTGACAGTAGGATAAAACGGTACAGCCATGAATATACCATGTGTTTTGTTCTGTAGTATGCCTTGTCACTGAGGTTGAATGATAAGGTAAACCGTCTGCCTGTTATATAAACCTGCCTTGGTACAAAACAAATCATGATCACAGATAAAATATATCAATATGAAGAAAACAGACGGAAACTGAAAATATATTTTATGGCTTTGGTTTCTCTTAGACGACAACCTCATTTATCAAAGCTTTTGATTTACTGTTCTGGGGTGGGTGTTGTCAAAAATTGAGAAGTAAATGGACGATAACGACGTCGACGGCGTACCGGTTTATTGCATATTCATCTGTTATGACAACAGGGCCTACGTGTTCCATAGATATGTGCATAATTGGCTATATCATCAGAAATAATCATCGTTATAGTTGTCCAGTTCTATCTCTAAGACATGAAGAAGTCTCCAAAAATAAATACCTCCTAGTACTTTTAATATTAATCTATTTCATTTCAGCATTGGAACTAATTTCATTACCTAAGGATAATTACCACGCATCCACTATAAAGATAATTTTAAGATACTATAGGGCCTATTTAAAACGCCACCAGACTGGTGAAATTAATTAGGTTGAAAGTCACTTCTCGATCGTGGTCTCATTCGCTAACAGACACGCAGGGGGTGGTAGGTTAATGGTTTATTATGATGAATAAGTGAAATAAACTACTGTGCAGGAGTTTGCAAAGGTTCTCTTATGTGCACCTTAAATTACATCATCATCATCATCATCAATAATAATAATGAATTGATCCAAAAATGGAAGGGTGGGCTCCGACTTGCACACTAAATTTTTAAAATACTCAATGTATCTATTGAGACAGTATCAAAAAGTAGGTTTCTATGTCATTACTATAAGTCAGGCACGGTAGCATGCAGTGCTTGACTTCGAGACATCTGTATATTTTCCCAGTTAATAAGACTTGCCCATGGAGAGACGGCATTGTTGGCCTCATCACCATTCGACCATGCTGTGATATGCTGTATATGTTTGACCAGGCAGTCTGACGATTTACTGCAGACTTTACCAGTAACGACACTACAGACACCTGCTATAACGTCGATCAAAAGGCGAGTATTATACATTTGTACCTAACAACCAGTGCTTGGTATCAAGTATTTTTGTCAAAGTTACCTTAATAACGCACCGTAAAACTGATTTTATTGAGAAATTTTATCCACCCAGGAACCCCATTGACGTAAAGCTCAACTCTGGTGACAGCATGGAAATATATATATATATATATATATATATATATATATATATATATATATATATATATATATATATTTCCATGGTGACAGTCGGATAAAACGGTACAGCCATGAATATGTTTTGTTCTGTAGTATGCCTTGTCACTGAGATTGAATAATAAGGTGAACCGTCTGCCTGTAATCTAAACCTGCCTTGGTACAATACAAATCATGATCACAGATAAAATATATCAATATGAAGAAAAAAGATGGAAACTGAAAATATATTTTATGGTTTGGGTTTCTCTTAGATGACAATCTCATTTGTCAAAGCTTTTGATTTACTGCTCTGGGGTGGGTGTTGTCAAAAAATGAGAAGTAAATGGACGATAACGACGTCGACGGCGTACCGGTTTATTGCATATTCATCTGTTATGACAACAGTACCTACGTGTTCCATAGATATGTGTTTAATTGGCTATATCATCACAAATAATCATCGATATATTTGACCATTTCACTCTCTCAGACATGAGGAAGTCTCCGGAAATACTTCCTTGTACCTTTAATATTAATCTATTTCATTTCAGCATTGCAATTAATTTCTTAACTTAAGGACAATTACCACGCGTCTACTATAAAATAATTTTAAGATTCTTTTGGGCCCATTTAAAACGCTACCAAACTGGTTTAATTATTGTAATGTTTAAAGTCACTTCTTGACGGTGGTCTTCTTCGTTAACAGACACGCAGGGGGTGGTAGGTTAATGGTTTATTATGATTAATAAGTAAATTAAACTGTTGTGGAGGTGTTTGCAATGGTTCTTAAATTACAACATCATCATCATCATCGTCAATTATAATAATGAATTGATCCAAAAATGGAAAGGTGGGTTCCGAGTTGTCCCAAAATCTTTAAAATACTCAACGTATCTATTGATACAGTATCAAAAAGTAGATCACTATAAGTCAGGCACGGTAGTCTGCCATGCAGCACTTGTTCTTGACTTCGAGATATCTGTATATTTTCTCTGTCAATAAGATTCCAAAGACTTGCCCATGGAGAGACGGCATTGCTGGCTTCGTAACCGCTCGACTGAGCTTAGCAAAATATCAGGCCTGCTGCAAACTATCTCACAAATTCACTGCAAATTTGCAAGAAATTCTGCAAAAGCTTGAATACCTTGCCGCTTGAAAAATTTGCCGCTAATTTGCCTTAACATAAAGACTTTTCTTGAAAACCTGCTGCAAACTGAAGTTGTTAAGGCAAATTTGTTGCAAATAAGCAGCAATAAAATTGTTTCTTGCAAACTCCAGCAAACTAATTTACTGCAATTTTGGATCAATATAGCTGCAAACGTTTCATTTTGCTAAGGGTGTTGATATGCTGTATATGTTTGATCAGGAAATTTGACGATTTAATGCACACTACAGACATAACGTAGATGAAAATGCGCGTATTATACATTTGTACCTGAAAACCGGTGCCTGGTATCAAGTACTCCTCTTACCTTTATACGTAGACTCCCAAATTCATGTTCCCCTTGCTGTGTTTCCGTCCCAGTTTCTGTGCCCGCCTGCCAAATTCTCTTCAGTAAAAAAGACCAGCAGGCACTTTGCATTAAGTGTTTATGAACAGTGTATGAACAGGTAGACCTAAACGCCGAGTATTTATGTCACTCCAACTATATGTTCATCGATCGCGCTGCTGACTGAATTTCCAATGTGTTTCCACTCCCTAAGCAGCATACCACCAAACAATAAACACCACTAAAGATACATGCGTGCGCTGCAATGTATAAAAGTGTTGCAAAGCCTATATATCTTGAATTTAAAATATTGTTTAAGTAAATATTTCACAGGAAAATCGACGCCATCTTGAAAATGATGGCCATCTTGAAGACGTTGTATGATCAGATGCATCATGTAACATATAGCACTCTTATATGTGTGAGCTAGACAATAATTATTTGATAATTTAGCTGAACCAAATTCCACGTCATAACTAGAAAAGCACTCCAAGAGCGCAGACCTCCGCCAAGGCAGCAGTTTTTATTATTATTGATTTAAGGGAAGTATACTTATTTATTTATTTATTGTCAACAATTGGCCCTTTTAAGTTTTTTATAGGATGAAGCTCGGGGCAGAGACGGCTCCAGTCATGCGACATGGAAGAATGCAATACAAAATCAATTTCGCCAAAACAACAACAACAATACTAAATTAATAAATGATTTTTATGACAGCAAAGCCGACTATGAATTAGAATTACATTTCTTAAATTCTGATAATACAAAGTTATTCACCTGTCGAGATCATGACTCACAAGGGTCCAAATATCACAGGCATGACGAGCGCAATCATTGACCATCCATTCCAATTTCAGTGTATTCAACATTTCCTCACGTCTCAGTCATCCTTCATTCCTCACACTGTTAGAAATTGCACCTAGATGGCGCTATTATCCTATGGAAAGGAATCCAAAAACAGACAATGCCAACTCTCTTTAACCCCCACCTTCTCTCTCTCTCTCTCTCTCAATGAAAACTATACAACTTACCACACACCACACAGCAGGCACAAATTAAAATATATAAAATAAATAATTTCTGTTTATATTGAAGGAAAAACAAATTCTTACTACTTTAAAAATTACCTAACACTCCAATACATAAACATATTCATTTATAAATTGGTACAAGTGGACGGTGGTAAAAAATTTGATTTCATTAAAAAAATAAAGTTAATCTAGTTTATCGTGATAACGGCACCCTTATACTTCTCATCCCAAAACCGACGATCTTTATTTTATTGTTTCTCAGTCTGCGTTCTATGATCTAAATATACCCCAGGTGTGTCGCCGCCCGGAAGTGATACCTTCGGAGGCTCTGATTGGTCAGAAGTGTCTGTGACATAAGGGGGCGGGGCAATCGCCTGCTCATCCTCCCGAAGATTGACGCGAGACTGATATGGGGGTGGAGCCTAAAAACCAAAAGTTAATAATAAATAATTATAGTAACTGATAAATATAAATCCTTCTCAAATGAAGAGGAAGGGTGTTGTATTGAGAAATATATGACAATGCATTTTTTATTTATTTATCATAATTGATAGCACTTATTTATTTATTTTTTATTTATTATTAATATTATTATTTTATTTTATTTTATTTATCTTATTTATTTTATTATTATTATTATTATTATTATTTTTTTTTTTTTGCAGCAAGGTTTCTTTTCCTGATCTAAGGCCCCATTCAAATAGACACAACTCTGCAGGGTTTCTCGCTGAGTGCAATCAGCAAAACACATTAACACGCCTCCTACTGGCGTAAAGTAGAATCCCCAAAAGCTGGAGATCATACGAGTACGTTGGAAACAAGAGGAGTGTGTTTCAGATATGCTGACTGCATTTTAACGCAGAGCAGGGTCGATCTACAAAGACAGTTGGCGTGTCTATTGGAACGGGGTCATATAGGCTACAGGCAACAATTGTCAATTGTTAACCCATTAACAAACAGCACGTTTCAGATTAATGTACCATCTGGAGAAAACCACGGCCAGAGTCTTAAATTTTCGGATAGATGCATCTTCGTACTATCGAGATGTAACGTTCGGTAGTAGACCGACGCTCACTGTTCTTGCGGTGGATTTGAAGAAGAATTGTCAATGTTTCTGAAATACTTACCACAACTGTGAATATGTCCTGATGAGACCGGTCTGTCACTATTGGTGGCAACACACTTCTTCCATTAATGTCCTGTCTTGTCGCTTGCGTTTGATTAGCAGACGATCTGTTCCCCCCTGGTCTGCTAAGGGATGCCCCGTTATTTGGAGTGTAACGAACTGTGCCTCCTGCCATTTCCCGCCGAAGTTTCTTCTTTTGCTGGCGATGTACGACCTAATTTACAATATAGATATTTGTAACTAAATAACACATAGTTGGAGAAAGAATAATAAAATATTATCTTACTACTTACCATATTCTTTTTCAAAACGAATGTATGGCTTTCATGTTTATCAAGTCGACCTCGAATACAAAAAGAAGACCAACCTGTAGCACGAAGATAATGATCGCTATGAGAGCCAGAACGCCACCGATGATGAGGATAACCGTCCAGTAGGAAAGGGTTACAGTGCCAAAGCCGTTTTTGTTTGTTCCGCTTGGTGAGAGCGTTCCATCGTTATAGTCAATAGGACGGAAGTAAGCACGGCGAGTTGACTGTGAAGAAGACGAGGCTACAGTGGCCCTACTTGCTTGTCGTGGGGATGTAGTTGTGGCTGAAATAAAATTGATAGGGCAATATGAAAGCATTGGAAACAGCAGTTGGAATTTTGCAAGGCCTTGGTGTGCTATTTTCGTTGACACCCCTCCCCCTTAAAATGCGTTTGTAAATAAAAGTTTACGCCACATGACCTCGAATGATGTAACGCGTAGTGTGATTGTGACGACACATGAAAGATTGGGGAGGAAGCATTCCTTTCTTACATATATAAGTCTTTTTCTATCACCCTCATCCAGGGTCACTAGAACTAGAAACATTTCTCTGGGTATTCATTTGCTGTACAATTTTTGTACCGTGGGAATTTTGAACAAAATGACGTCATATCATGCACGTAACTGCCTCTGGTAGAGCGTTTATTTCTTCATGTAAACCAACCCCAGTTTGGTAATACAAACATTTAAGCTTCTTCACCTCGTGTACAATAAGGCACATTTAGAGTGTAAACGACAGACACACTGACATAATTGTTTAGTTTGGGTCGCATGCTTTCTTAACCCAACAAACACATTTATTAGGCTTAATTCGATCAATTGAAAAATAAGCATTGTGCCTTTCGCCCTCACGACACCCTCCGTTAAAAATAAGAAAAGATTTAAGACGAGGACAGTTCCGCAAATGTATCTTTAAAGTATGATCGAGTGTTCCTACCTGGGCCACACCTGGAGAGCGTCTCGTCCGAATTGTCTCCACACTGGTCATAGCCGTCACAGAGCCGACTGGTGAGGACACACTCCTTGTTACCGCACTGCCACTGGTAAGAACGGCTACAGCCTGAAATATTAAATATATAAATAGATAAATAAATGAAATAAGTAAATAAGCAAATAAATAAATACTAGTAGATATATTTAGGGTATCTAGCGCAGTCTGTTACAATGTTAAAGCAATTTTAACAGATTGCATGGTAGCGGCCCTCTGGACAAGGGGTATGGTTTCATTCTGTCTGGATGTTTTTTTTTCGACGGGAATTGTACTTACTTATAAACGGCGGTGTTTGTGTGTCTCCGGGTTCTGCAACAGAAAGAAAAAAGTGACTGAGATTCAGAAAGCTGTATTATGGTTATATCTATCTATCTATCTATCTATCTATCTATCTATCTATGTTTCTATCATTCCTCCCTCCCTCCCTCCCTCCATCCATGCAGAGTACATTGTCAAGTGCCGGAGACGTCATTCATAGTACGAACCCTTTATTATTTATATATTCTTCAGCCACCCCTTAAGCGCATTTATAACAAAGTTTTAACCTCTCCCCCAGGCTCCCACTTTGCCTTACCGCAATTGCTAAGATAATATGAAAGGCACTACTCACGCCCGGGGGTGGTTGTGTACGACATATTAAACCCATTCCCGGAGATGGAATGGTCACTTTTGAACTTTATTCCAAGCCATCGACTGGAGCTCGTCTTGACGGCGACAGGGGTCGCTGGATCATTGTTGTCATGAGCACAGTGATAGTAGAGCTGTCTTGTATTGCTGCACGGGCCATCACAGATCTGTTAATTAGATCAAAAAACCAATCAATTAATAAATCAATACAATTATTGGTTTTTCAAATTTTGCAATCAAATTATTCAATTTTTTGCAAAATAAATTGAACAAGAACAATTCATAAAACTACCGCGATACTTACTTGGACATAGTCCCTGCACCGTACTCGCCTTCCGTAAAATGTAGCTTCCAGTAAGACATAATTGACGGTCAGTCTAACCCTGTGCCCCAATGGAGCCTGCAGCAACCACACACAGTACTCCTCGTCGTCATAGCTCGCGCTCTCCCCGTGACCTGGTGACGTAATGGTCCCCTCTGGAGTCACGCTGAGGTCAAGGAAGCCCCCGCATGTACCCCAGGTAGAGGTGGTGGCAGCGAGTGGGACAGAAACGAGAACCAGTAAGGCGGCTGTGGTTAGACGTTTGACGGAGAACATGGCTGAATGTATGGGAACTACTGAAAATAAAATGAAAACGATGAAATTACTTTAATTGATATGTGGATTATTTCACAAGAAATGACACTCTGAGTACTCTCTCAGTGTGTATAATGACTGACATGGCTTTCTGCTTCATGGCTTTCCTGCAAGGCGCTTAAGTATCTTTAGAATTTACCATTTGCCTGAGTCGTGAATTGGCATACAGTTCATCTACCTATAGGCCTAGTTTTACCCATTTAAAAAGTGGAGAAAAGTTAGGGAGTAGATAACAGGCATGACCTCGGAGAGCATCCGAAGAAGAGCGATTGTGCGCATCTGATGAATCTGAAGCCACATGTAGAGATATAACAACGGGGAATTTATTTTATATCAAAGTTACCTCAATAACGCACCATAAAAACTGAATATAATGAGTTACTTCATCCACCCAGGAATAATTTATATGTTAAGCTCAGATTCGGTGACAGTAAGATAAAACGGTACAGCCAATGTAAAGCTTTGGATGTTCTGTTCTGTACAATGTCGTGTCACTGAGGCTGAATAACTGTCCGTAATCTAAACCTGCCTTGATACAATAAAAATCCCATATAATATAAATCAATAATTAAGACGTACACAACAGGTGAAGGACCGATATATGAAAAAAACAGACGGAAACTAAATATATATTTAATGGCTTAGATTTCTCTCGGACGATAACCTCATGGTCAAAAAGTTTTGGATTTACTGCTCTGGGGTTGATGTTGTCAAATCATGAGAAGTAAATGGATGACAACGCCGTCGACGGCATACCGGTTAATTTCAAATCCATCTGTTATGACAACAGGACCTACGTGTTCCATAGCTATGCGCATAATTGGCTAAATCATCGCAAATAACCATCGTTATAGTTGCCCATTTCCATCTCTAAGACATAAAAACGTCCCCAGAAATACTTCCTTGTAGCTTTGATATTAATCCATTTCATTTCAGCATTGTAATTAATTTTATTACTTAAGGACAATTACCACGCGTCTGCAACAAGTACGATATATCTTTAAAGACAATTTCAAGATCCTGTTAAAAGAGGGTTCCAAACTGGTTAAATCGTTGCGAGGTTAAAAGTTATTTCTTGACCGTGTCCTGATTCTCTGACAGCGTCCACGCAGGGGCTGCATGGGTTACTGGTTAATTCTGATGAATAAGTACTGTAAATTAAACTACTGTGCAGGAGACTGTAACGGTTCTATTATGTGCACCTTAAATATCATTACCATCACCGTCAATGATAATTATAATAATGAATTGATCCAAAAAAAAAAAATGGAAGGGTGGGTCTCGGCTTATCCACCAAATCTTTAAAATACTCAATGTATCTATTGATACAGTATGAAAAAGCAGATTTCTGTGTCATTTCTGTAAATCGGGCAAGGTAACCTTGGACAGGGCGCCATGCAGTACTTGTCCATGACTTCGAGACATCTGTATAGTTTCTCAGTTAATAAGATTCCGAAGACTTGCCCATGGCGAGATGGCATTGTTTGCTTCGTTATTGATCGACTATTGGCATATTGTATATATTTGACCAGGAAGTCTGACGATCTAATGCAGATTTTACCAGTAATGACACTATAGACACCTGCTATAACGTCGATCAAAATGAGTAACTTATACAACTGGAACCAAGTACTCATCATACCTTTATACGTAGACTCCCAAATTCATGTTCCTCTTGCTGTCTCTCCGTCCCAGTTTCTGCGCCCGTCTGCCGAATTCTCTGCAGTGAAAAATACCAGCAGTTACTTTGCATAACCCACAGTGTGTGAACAGGTAGACCTAACTAAACACCGAGTATTCATGTCACAATCACTCCCATTGTGTGTTCATCGATCGCGCTGCGGACTGAATTGCCTAGGTTCTTATTGACTATACGTGCTCCCAGTCCCTAAGCGGCGTACCACCAAACAATAAACACCGTTAAAGAATCATGCGTGCGCTGCAATGTATTGAAGTGTTGTAAAGCCTATGTAAATTGCATACATGAACATGTACAGGTACATAGGCAGATATAAGGAAAGTGTAAGGGTTGGGCTGAGCTTTGTTTTTCTAAAATATTTTACAGTGCAAACAGGGCGAAGGGACAGATGTAAAAGTGGGGCTAACCCTTTAGGGGGCATCCTTCGTGCCCTCTAGGGGTGTAATATAAAAAGTACGTGTACAGGCCCGTAGCCAGCAATTTCAGAGGGGGGGGGGGGGGTCGTTTACTGAAAAAGTGGACCTTTTACCATAAAATACTCAAGTACATAGATCAATTTTTACCCAGAGTGGACCTTTTCCCAGCAAAAAAGGTGGTACTTTCGAATCCCCCGAACCCCCTGGCTACGGGCCTGGTGTATATAAGTATAAATGAGAAAAAATATCCTCAAGCTTGGTAACTGAATTGTAGATAAAATTATTAAGCACACGCTGAAAATTTCCTTCCTACCGTGAACTTGCAGTCAACATGCACGTAGTTAGGCCTTCATCAGACTAACCTTTAAACGACAATTTTCAGGATGAACTTTAAAAACCTATAAACCTAGGACAACGACGGGGTGGAATGATATACGTACATGTATAATAAGTGAATGCCGATACGAGTATTCCTCTCGCTTCCACTTCCTCTTGTGCTAAGTAAGCAAATGTGGCCAGATTTGCTAACTGGTTAACTCATTTTCATTAGGTAAAATAGACAGCAAGAGTTCAACATCTGCAGATATTAAGCAAACATCTCAAGGTAGGACTTCCAATACATTTTTTTTTCAATTTTTGCACGTTTCGCTTCTTTCTTTGAAATTCTTTGAAATTTTCAATCATTTTTAAATGCAGTTCTTTCAAATTCCCTCGTGATTCAGAATGGCAGAATGCATAATGTTAAGGAACACTCATTACGATTTTGGCCACGTTTCTTATACATTGCGAGAAGAAATTTTTTACTAGTACCTCAATTATTGACCTTTATAATTGCCTCACTGACATGCATACATATATAAATACAGGTCAGTCACCCTGGTGGATGATGGCGAAACCCCTTCCACCAAAGGTTTTTTTTTTCTTTTAAAAGGATATCTCAAAACAGTTCACACGTTTTAAACCAATATTTCACAAAGATGTTTTTAAAACAATTTCTCGACCTATGCAAATAAGGAAAACGTGCCTCCAGTGAGAGGCACCCTGTTTAAAAGAATGATTTACTACACGGGGATTACTGCAATCAAATGGCTCTTTATTACTAACATTACGTGTGAAGTGTGACCATTTATTCCTTCAAATACATGATTTAGCTACACGTCTTTCTCTGATTAAGACCTAAGCAGTTACTGGGGTATGAGAGTCCGTCTCAAGGCCTGGGACAGTGAAAGTCGCCACAGCCGGGTGTATCCACATACATTTAAATGCCGGTGTAACGTGACAGAGAGTCCCCCATTACAGAGAGTCCGCTTCCCATTCATATGTACAGGTGAGCCTCCCCTTAGATTTTGACCCACATAGGTCAGGCTAACCCTAACCATTATAACTATATGGAGGGCGGACTTTCTGTTACACGGACCCTCAGTTTCGTTACACCGGTAGTGAAAGAGAACACCATTACTTTTATGCGCAGCTGCAACACGGTTGAAATCAGGTATATTAGGTGATCATTAAAAACTAAATCTAAGGTCTAGAATATCAGAACAAGCAACACTTCAATATTAGCGATACTGTAAATGGCAAGTATTACAGGGATCATAGACCCCATTCCCATAGATTTTAGATCGATCTATCCCTGTGGGGAGTCTCACTAGATTACTGTCAGCTTAGCCGGCTTAAGCGTCTGTCCCGCCTACTAAAAGCTGTAAGGGGGTTATTAACTATGGTGCCCGCTCGACTGACTGCAATTTAGCGTGAACCCCGAGGGAGTTAGGTCGACCTAAATCTTATATCTCTGGATCGATCTAAATCTCTGGGAATGCACCCTATAGAAATGGTAAGCGTTCAACTCCCTGGCAAACACAGAACGTTTTAAAACGTTACCATATCGTTACCAAAGTGTTTTTTCTTTGTTAAATGAACGTTATTGTAACGTTATAATATTGCGTGCTGTGTTAGCTGGGTGTCAAGTTAAAAAGGGGTCTCGGGTGTCTATTTTGGTACAGTTTGTAGGGTTGCAAGTAAAAGGTGTTTTGTTTGGTATGGTGGATCCAGTTACAGTGGGGATGGACTTACCTACAGGGAGCAACGTATGCTGAATCTATTGCGGCTGTTCCGGGGGATTTGATTTCATCCAGAAAAAATTAATTTTATATTTCTGTACCGAATAGGATTTGCATAGGATTTACCTGCATACTTTAACTTTTATAAAATGTTTTGGTTGATACCATTTAGCATACAATATACTAGTACAGAAAAAATTAACGTTTGCTTCTGCCTGGTTTCTACAAGGACAAATATATTTTGCGATTAGATTAGGCATCATGTGTCACAAGTACACACAAATGAATGACGTACACACATACAACCGGTCAGGGGATCTTGCCGGTGTGACAGGAATGGTAGTCCTAGGAATGGAAGTCCGGGGTCCCATATGATAAGTACAGGTTAGGGTTAATTGGAGAATTGGGCTTAGTATATAGGTCGAATGCCACCTATGCAAAGTAATGGGGCCTGCGATTCCTAGCGGACTACGGTACCATTCCTTGCACACCGGCATCAGAATAATTGCGCTAGTTGGTGTTATCTAAAACAGTAATGACATGTATTCGTCCACAGACTCTCTCCCATCGTTTAACAGAAATGCATTATAATTTGTCTGCACAGATAGACGCCGTGTCTAACCATGTTAAAAACAACCCGTATATTAGCTGCATGCGTTCCCATAAACGTGATTGGCGTGATACATGTAAACATAGTCATCAGGTCAAAATTACATAAAACAAACAGGCGTCAAGTCACACACCGCAAACAGACTCGAGGTCCTTTTGTTAATGTATCGCCTCAAGCGATTACATCTTGCAATCTTATTTGAGAAAAGTCCCAGACGTGATTTTATATGTAGATGCATGTTCACTGTTTTCTACCAGTATAACGGCTTGATATAGGTACTGGTATGTTACGTGTATGCTACGGTCTGGTAAGTAGGTCTAAGATAAAGCCTAATGTCTACCTGATAGGACTGCAACAATGGGGCTGCGCAAACGTTCAGTGACCTTGTTATTGCGTACCGGTATTTGGTATATTTATTTGGACTAGTGTCGGTCAATGACACACAGGTATAGGTTAGTCGTGAAGGACACGCGTCGAGATTCTGACTCGGAAGAACGTCCCCTGTGAACGTTTTGCAGATCACGTGTTACAGGTAATGACTTGTTATAGTTTGTCGTACATGTATAGACTCATTAGTAATATATGGAGAACATATATGAATGTGACGTTAGTACCTGGAATATTGGTACCCTCTACCGGGGCGACAGATTGATTTTCCACAGATATTCATAGATATGTCTCTAGATAAATAGACGGTCATTTTGGTCTGTTGTCAACAGAGAGGGAATATTGGTGTCAGTTTATTCCCCCACATATAAAGGAGAACACCAGGCCCGCAGCCAGGGGGGTTCGGAGGATTCGGAATCGCCCTTTTTGCTGGGAAAAGGTCCAAGTTGGATAAAATTTGATCTAGGTACAAGAAGGTTTTATGGTAAAAGGTCCACTTTTTCAGAAAACGAACCACCCATTTGAAATTGCTGGCTACGGGCCTGAACACTGTGTGGCGGATTCAGAGTAATTTTCTGGCAGTCTTCCAAATTATCTTTATTGATCAGTTCTTCATTTTTGACCGTCTTCCGACACAAAAATTTAGATACCCGCCAATGTAAACTTAAAAATCTGAACGTTACTTCCGGAAAGTTACGTGAAAAGTTACAAGAGTTTGTAAGTCCACGACTTTCAAGAGTTTTGAGAATACCGTGTAAGTCCAAGATACAAATTCACGTAAATAGTTACAAATTGTTGTAAGTTACAAAGTTTTGAGAATACGGCCCCTGACCGTCTTCCGGAAGACCCAGAAGACGGCCTAAATCCGCCCCTGACACAATAATACAGTACAAGCAAGCAGCCACCATGATCTTACATGTTAAACCAAACACCTTTGATATGAAAATATGAAAAGGCCTTAAACTATAGTTAGATATCGTATAACACTTAACGTGGATTGCGGCATTAGTTATTTATTGCGTACGCCGGTCTGAATGTAAAACGTACATGAGCCTACCAGGTACCAGTAGGGCCTACATTATACCCAGCATACACCAACTTAATTCGTGCATGACTTACCGGTACAAGTATTTATTACATAAACCTGTAGTGAATGTAACGGGAGAACCGGTGTGACAGAAATGGTAACCCTAGGAGAGGAATTCCGGGCTCCCGTATGATAAGTGCGGGTTAGGGTTGGTCGGAATATTGGGGTTAGTATAAAGGACGAATGTCACCTGTACAAAGTAATGAGAGACGGACTACGGTTCCTAGCGGACTTCCATTCCTGTTAAAGGAGAAGGGTCATTATTTGGCTTTTATAACTTAGACCCCATTCCTATGGACACCATCGGTCTGCGTGGATCGATCCAACTCTGCAGGGACTCTCGCTGATTGCGTAAATGCCAGGTACAGAAATGCTGTTGACTACGAGTACGTTGGAAACAAGAGGAGGCGTGTCATGCAGTTAAGCTGATTGCACTCAGCGAAAGTTACCACAGAGTTGGGTCGATCCACGTAGACCGATGGAGCTTATAGGAATGGTGCCTTTAGCAGGTTTGAATAAACTATGAATGTACTGTATTCTCTCTGCTATGTTCAATATGACTTGACCACAGTATGGGAAAAACAAGAGTCACGCCTTGATAATTATACATTTTGTATATCGCTAACAGAGGGCGACTCAACCGGCTTGTAATGAGAGCATCACACGACTGCATTTGTATTTCGCTTACAAATTGTGCACTGGGCCGATGGACTGTCCTTAACCACGCTTCAGTGCGTTACGGGCTTATTATATGTGCACTTGTCCTTTTGTTCGAAGTACTTGCACCTGTTTTACATCACATAAATCTTATTATCTATTCATTATTTCCATTCATTCATTAGTCTGAATACCAACCTAAATGTTAAAATCGAATTTTGTTTTTCTGTGTAACCAGCGCATTGAAGTAAGATATTTTTGCTGTTGTTATTGTTGTTTTTATCCAATTATTCATCTCCTATTAAATGATAAGGTTTAATTGTGGCATAAATACAAGTGCACGTACGTGTACAACCTCACCTGCCGCTGTGGTGAGGGATTGACATTTCTCATAAGTTTGTTATTGCAGCACATGTAGGTTATAATGACCTGTGTAAATCCTTTAGTCCTGTACAGAGAAAAGAAAAGGCGCCCTGCATTCTAGGTTTCAAAAGACAGTACTCTATACTAAGGGTACACCATGACTCTGTTGGTACTGACCCGCCACCTGTATTATGTACCAGGTAATAGCGCTGTCAGTCATGTTCAGTATTGAGAAGAATATACAGAATTGCCTGACATAAACTATATTAAAAACTTTATTATTGTAATTTTCATTCGTGTGAACAAATAAGAACTAACCAGCATGAATTTTCATATATCTTTTATACAATTTCAGTCCACAATGATCCGAATTCTGCTATCTTTGCTGATTATTTGCGTCGCTGGAAAAATCGAGGCCGCATACCACGTGTTGGACATGACGTACCCCCTGGGGCCAAACACGACATATTGGCCGGGAACCCCGAAATTCCACTTTTCTATCGATTTCAGGAATTTTTCGGCGACTACTGGATGGTAAGTACACGTGTTAATTGAGAGAGAGAGAGAGAGAGAGGGCCGGGTGATGGAGGGACAGGAGAGCTTTCTATTATGTAAAAATAATAAAGCTATACAAGTAATACGTTGTGTGTACTAGTACTGTTGTAGTGACCTTCCACTGTACGTATTCAACACAAAGTTATAAGTGTCTGTTCTACTATCCAGGCATGAGGGACAGATATCATGAAAAGGAGTGAGGGAGTGAGGAAGGGAGTGACTGAAGCGTTTCCAACATGTAAACTAGTAAGGATATACAAGTAACGAACTGTGTGTCCTGCTTTACTGCCCTTAATATATCCATCACAAAATTACCAGTGTCTGTTCTATTATCCAGGTATGAGGGGAACAGTTTCTGTGCTGCCACCAATGGAGGGACCAGTTTGGAAGCCCCGTCTTTCCTGATACAAGGGGGCACCACTGCCGATAACATTCCAGTTCACAAGCTGATTGGTCCAGCCGTCAAAATTGACATAGCGTCAAAAGCAGCCACTTACCCGGATGTGCAACTGACGGTGGAAGATATTGAGAACTGGGAAACCGCAAATGGACGAGTTCCCGATAATTCCATCCTATTCGTCTACACAGGTTGGGGCCAGTATGTCGACAACCGGACTGCTTTCTTTGGACACCCCAGCACAACAGAATGGCTAGACCCTCAAGGGAGGTCTTTGCTGCATTTCCCTGGCATTTCTCCCGCCGCAGCGTCGTGGTTGGCCACCAACCGAAAACTTTTGGGGGTAGGGATAGACACACCATCTTTAGATTACGGCCAGAGCGTCGACAAGGCTGCAAGTGTCGCCCTCTACAGTGAAGGCATTTACGGACTGACGACCGTGGCAAATCTTGACAAACTTCCCACCAAAGGGGCGACGGTACTGGCATTTCCAGTCACCATCCGGGGGAGTAGTGGTGGTCCCGTCAGGATCGTGGCCTTGCTAAGGAAGACTCTGGAGGTGAAGGAGAGCGATGTTATTGACATGACGTACGTGTACAGTGTTGATACCACGTACTGGCCTGGGGCCGGCAGTTTTAACATCACGTCCGTCGTTAAGGGTCCGTCTGGGAATATTACCTGGTAGGTTTAGATGTAGAAAAAGACGCGACGTCTGATTAATTATTCAAAATTAGCCGGTATGTTAGCGATAAAAGTTTTTCTTGCATCTCAGTCATTTCGAAATTATGGTTTTCATAAATATTTCTCTCCTTACAGTGAACCTTTAGTTTTTGTAACGAGTGCTGAAAGAAACGACTATTACTATCATTTGTATAGTAGCTCTCTCCAGGACTGTCTTGTATTTTTAAGAAAGGGGGAGAATCATCTCCTGTTGTGATTTTACAAAAATGTTTGATTTTTTCTCCACACAGTTGCGTTTATATAATACATCTCCATTATGTTGCACAAGAATTGATCATAACGTCGTCCTTGTACTCCAGGTTAGACAGAGGCTATTTCTGTACTCCCGAACACGGCGGCAGCCATTTTGACTTCCCAGCACACGTTTCGAGGTGGATACCGCTCTCACGATGTTTCAGTCGAGAAAGTCATCGGACCAGCGGTCAAGGTGGACATACAAGGTAAAGCCAACCAAGATCGTGACGCCCTTCTGTCTGTGGATGACCTTGAGAAGTGGGAAACAGTCAATGGGAGAATCCCAGACAACGCCATCGTGTTTGTTCAAACCGGATGGGGGAGATACTACGGAAACAGAACGGCGTATCTTGGCTCAAGCAACACTCAGGTATGGACCGATTCCGCCGGGAAATCTCAACTTCATTTCCCTGGTATCTCCGAGGAGGCTGCCAATTGGCTGAAAGACAGTAGAAAGATTTCCGGGGTGGGGATAGACACTGCGTCACTCGATCGCGGGCAAACTGTGAACTTTGAAAGCCACGTGGCCTTCTTCAGTGTGAATATCTATGGCGTGGAAAACGTTGGCTATTTAGACAAATTGCCGACGACTGGGACAACTGCGTACATCTTGCCCATGTACCTGTTTGATGGAAGCGGTGGCCCTGCGCGGATCGTCGCCATTAAAGAAAAAGAGGGAAAGGATACTAGTGGAGTTTCCGTCACTAGATCATCTAGTTTCGTTTTGATAGTTACGATTTCCCTTCATTGTCTTGTTGACTTCTTCTAAACTGCAAGAACGTGAAGTATCCTGGATTGAAACGTGTGGTAATGTAGTAAGTCTAGGTTTTTCTACGGTTTCTAAAACAGGTGCGTGTACATGAAAAATTAAGACTGACTTATTAAAGATGGACAACTTTATTTTCCTAATATATCTGGTAAATCTTGCATTGAACTCATACATACATACATAGTGTAAACTGAACATTTTTTTCTCAATAAAAAAGTATTGTATATCCGAACCGAATTCTTCTCATTTGTTACACTATATTTACCGACTTCTACCGTATGTAAGCAAAAAGTCAAGACGCAAATTACATAATTGGCGTGCTCTTGCCACCGTTGGCGTCAGGGAACAAACCCAAGCCCGTGCGACCAACTAAAGAACATCGGTTGTCACCTTGACCCCCGTTGCACTGATCTTCACACCTATCGCAATCCCTACACATATTATCAAAGGATCATGGGCACTCAAAATGTTCGCCGTTCTGAAATAAAAAAAGCGGTTATCGTACTTATATACCTGTCTCCGGGAGACCACCGGGATGTCACCCGGCTGTTAAAAAGAGAGCATTCAAAACATGTTGATCTGCAGGCTTACGTTTCCAAGGATCAAATATGGCCGGCCCACTTAAAAGTTAGCCTCTCATAATCCCCCTGATAGTCTCCCGGCCTCCATACCTGCCGTACCCTGAAGGGCCTAGCAATAAAACCTCGGGACCGAAATTTATTTCGTTTCATGGCGCGTGTAGAGGCGGCGAGACCATCAGGAGGTTAAGAGGCTTTTTTTTTTTGTCATATTTAGTCCGCAGATCAGTAAGTCCGCAGGTCATCTGTTCTGATGGTTCACTCGTATCTGTTTCCGTACCCCAGTTCACTTTGTGGAGCTAGCAGCGGGCTACCGAGTTACAATTGTTTCAACAGCCCTACCGTCTTCGAAGAACATGGGAGGCGATTTTTAACATAAGGTTTCTTTTGTTGGTCTTAATCCAGCATTTTGCCCTTTTAAACAGGGGGCAAGGGATTAAGTTGCCATTTTGCTCTCTCTCTCTCTCTNCTGAGTCGAATAATACAGTACAAGCAAGCAGCCACCATGATCTTACAGGTTAAACCAAACACCTTTGATATGAACATATGAAAAGGCCTCTAAAGATAGTTTGATATCGTATAACACTTAACGTGGATTGCGGCATTAGTTATTTATTGCGTACGCCGGTCTGAATGTAAAACGTACGTGAGCCTAGCAGGTACCAGTAGGGCCTACATTATACCCAGCATACACCAACTTAATTCGTGCATGACTTACCGGTACAAGTATTTATTACATAAACCTGTAGTGAATGTAACGGGAGAACCGGTGTGACAGAAATGGTAACCCTAGGAGAGGAATTCCGGGCTCCCGTATGATAAGTGCGGGTTAGGGTTGGTCGGAATATTGGGGTTAGTATAAAGGACGAATGTCACCTGTACAAAGTAATGAGAGACGGACTACGGTTCCTAGCGGACTTCCATTCCTGTTAAAGGAGAAGGGTCATTATTTGGCTTTTATAACTTAGACCCCATTCCCATGGACACCATCGGTCTGCGTGGATCGATCCAACTCTGCAGGGACTCTCGCTGATTGCGTAAATGCCAGGTACAGAAATGCTGTTGACTACGAGTACGTTGGAAACAAGAGGAGGCGTGTCATGCAGTTAAGCTGATTGCACTCAGCGAAAGTTACCACAGAGTTGGGTCGATCCACGTAGACCGATGGAGCTTATAGGAATGGTGCCTTTAGCAGGTTTGAATAAACTATGAATGTACTGTATTCTCTCTGCTATATTCAATATGACTTGACCACAGTATGGGAAAAACAAGAGTCACGCCTTGATAATTATACATTTTGTATATCGCTAACAGAGGGCGACTCAACCGGCTTGTAATGAGAGCATCACACGACTGCATTTGTATTTCGCTTACAAATTGTGCACTGGGCCGATGGACTGTCCTTAACCACGCTTCAGTGCGTTACGGGCTTATTATATGTGCACTTGTCCTTTTGTTCGAAGTACTTGCACCTGTTTTACATCACATAAATCTTATTATCTATTCATTATTTTCATTCATTCATTAGTCTGAATACCAACCTAAATGTTAAAATCGAATTTTGTTTTTCTGTGTAACCAGCGCATTGAAGTAAGATATTTTTGCTGTTGTTATTGTTGTTTTTATCCAATTATTCATCTCCTATTAAATGATAAGGTTTAATTGTGGCATAAATACAAGTGCACGTACGTGTACAACCTCACCTGCCGCTGTGGTGAGGGATTGACATTTCTCATAAGTTTGTTATTGCAGCACATGTAGGTTATAATGACCTGTGTAAATCCTTTAGTCCTGTACAGAGAAAAGAAAAGGCGCCCTGCATTCTAGGTTTCAAAAGACAGTACTCTATACTAAGGGTACACCATGACTCTGTTGGTACTGACCCGCCACCTGTATTATGTACCCGGTAATAGCGCTGTCAGTCATGTTCAGTATTGAGAAGAATATACAGAATTGCCTGACATAAACTATATTAAAAACTTTATTATTGTGATTTCTGTTCGTATGAACAAATGAGATCTAACCATGCAGTATGAACTTTCATATATTTTTTATACAATTTCAGTTCACAATGATCCGAATTCTGCTATCTTTGCTGATTATTGGCCTCGCTGGAAAAATCGAGGCCGCAGACCACGTGTTGGACATGACGTACCCCCTGGGGCCAAACACGACATATTGGCCGGGCACACCGAAATTCCACTTCTCTATAGACTTCAGGAACTTTTCGGCGACTACTGGATGGTAAGTACACGTGTTAATTAAGAGAGAGAGAGAGAGAGAGAGAGAGAGAGAGAGAGAGGGGGGGGGGAGGAGGGAGATTCTCCCAACATGTAAAATAATGAAGATATACAAGTAATACTTAGTATGAACTGTTGTACTGACCTTCATTGTATGTATTCATCACAAATTATCAGTGTCTGTTATATAATCCAGGTATGAAGGAGAGAGAGAGAGAGAGGAAAGAAGGAAGGGAGAAAGGGAGGGAGTGAAGCGTTTTCCAACATGTAAAACTAATAAGGATATACAAGTAATAAATTGTGTGTCCTGCTTAACTACAGGTACATCCTACGTATCCATCACAAAATTATCAGTGTCTGTTCTATTATCCAGGTATGAGGGGAACAGTTTCTGTGCTGCCACCAATGGAGGAACCAGTTTGGAAGCCCCGTCTTTCCTGATACAAGGGGGCACCACCGCCGATAACATTCCAGTTCACAAGCTGATTGGTCCAGCCGTCAAAATTGACATAGCGTCAAAAGCAGCCACTGACCCGGATGTGCAGCTGACGGTGGAAGATATTGAGAACTGGGAAATCGCAAATGGACGAGTTCCCGATAATTCCATCCTATTCGTCTACACAGGCTGGGGCCAGTATGTCGACAACCGGACTGCTTTCTTTGGACACCCCAGCACAACAGAATGGCTGGACCCTCAGGGGAGGTCTTTGCTACATTTTCCTGGCATTTCTCCCGCCGCAACGTCGTGGTTGGCCTCCAACCGAAAACTTTTGGGGATAGGGATAGACACTCCATCTTTAGATTACGGCCAGAGCGTCGACAAGGCTGCAAGTGTCGCCCTCTACAGTAAAGGCATTTACGGACTGACCACCGTGGCAAATCTTGACAAACTTCCCACCAAAGGGGCGACGGTACTGGCATTTCCAGTCACCATCCGGGGGAGTAGTGGTGGTCCCGTCAGGATCGTGGCCTTGCTAAGGAAGACTCTGGAGGTGAAGGAGAGCGATGTTATTGACATGACGTACGTGTACAGTGTTGATACCACGTACTGGCCTGGGGCCGGCAGTTTTAACATCACGTCCGTCGTTAAGGGTCCGTCTGGGAATATTACCTGGTAGGTGTAGATGTAGAAAAAGACGCGACGTCTGATTAATTATTCAAAATTAGCCGGTATGTTAGCGATAAAAGTTTTTCTTGCATCTCAGTCATTTGGAAATTATGGTTTTCATAAATATTTCTCTCCTTACAGTGAACCTTTAGAGTTTTTGTAACGAGTGTTGAGAGAAACGACTATTACTATCATTTATATAGTAGCTCTCTCCAGGACTGTCTTGTATTTTTAAGAAAGGGGGAGAATCATCTCCTGTTGTGATTTTACAAAAATGTTTGATTTTTTCTCCACACAGTTGCGTTTGTATAATACATCTCCATTATGTTGCACAAGAATTGATCATAACGTCGTCCTTGTACTCCAGGTTAGACAAAGGCTATTTCTGTACTCCCGAACACGGCGGCAGCCATTTTGACTTCCCAGCACACATGTTTCGAGGTGGATATCGCTCTCACGATGTTTCAGTCGAGAAAGTCATCGGACCAGCGGTCAAGGTGGACATTCAAGGTAAAGCCAATCAAGATCGTGACGCCCTCCTGTCTGTGGATGACCTTGAGAAGTGGGAAACAGTTAATGGGAAAATTCCAGACAACGCCATCGTGTTTGTTCAAACCGGATGGGGGAGATACTACGGAAACAGAACGGCGTATCTTGGCTCAAGCGATACTCAGGTATGGACCGACTCCGCCGGAAAGTCTCAACTTCATTTCCCTGGCATCTCCGAGGAGGCTGCCAATTGGCTGAAAGACAATAGGAAGATTTCCGGGGTGGGGATAGATACTGCGTCACTCGATCGCGGGCAAACTGTGAACTTTGAAAGCCACGTGGCCTTCTTCAGTGTGAATATCTATGGAGTGGAAAACGTTGGCTATTTAGACAAATTGCCGACGACTGGGACAACTGCGTACATCTTGCCAATGTACCTGTTTGATGGAAGCGGTGGCCCTGCGCGGATCGTCGCCATTAAAGAAAAAGAGGGAAAGGATACTAGTGGAGTTTCCGTCACTAGTTCATCTAGTTTCGTTTTGATAATTACGATTTCCCTTCATTGTCTTGCTGACTTCTTTTAAACTGCAAGAATGTGAAGTATCCTGGATTGAAACGTGTGGTAATGTAGTAAGTCTAGGTTTTTCTACGGTTTCTAAAACAGGTGCGTGTACATGAAAAATTAAGACTGACTTATTTAAGATGGACAACTTTATTTTCCTTATATATCTGGTAAATCTTGCATTGGACTCATACATACATAGTGTAAACTGAACATTTTTTCTCAATAAAAAGGTCTTGTTTATCCGAACCGAATTCTTCTCATTTATTAAACTATATTTACCGACTTCTACCGTATGTAGGCAAAAAACAAACCCAAGCCCGTGCGACCAACTAAAAAGAACATCGGTTGTCACTTGACGTCCGTTGCACTGATCTTCACACCTATCGCAATCCCTACACTTATATTATCAAAGGATCATGGGCACTCAAAATGTTCACCGTTTTGAAACAAAAAAAAAGCGGTTATCGTACTTCTATACCTGTCTCCGGGAGACCACCGGAATGTCACCCGGCTGTTAAACAGAGCGCATTCAAAACATGTTGATCTGCAGACTTACGTTTCCAAGGATCAAATATGGCCTGCCCACTTAAAAGGTAGCCTCTCATAATCCCCCTGATAGTCTCCCGGCCTCCATACCTGCCGTCCCCTGAAGGGCCTAGCAATAAAACCTCGGGACCGAAATTTATTTCGTTTCATGGCGCGTGTAGAGGCGGCGAGACCATAAGGAGGTTAAGAGGCTTCTTTTTTTTGTCATATTTAGTCCGCAGATCAGTAAGTCCGCAGGTCATCTGTTCTGAATATTCTCATAGTGCCAGTCACTCGTATCTGTTTCCGTACCCCAGTTCACTTTGTGGAGCTATAATAGCAGCCGGCTACCGAGTTACAATTGTTTCAACAGCCCTACCGTCTTCGAAGAACATGGGAGGCGATTTTAAACATAAGCTTTCTTTAATTGGTCTTAATCCAGCATTTTGCCCTTTTAAACAGGGGGCAAGGGATTAAGTTGCCATTTTGCTCTCACTCTCTCTCANGTGGAGCTATAATAGCAGCCGGCTACCGAGTTACAATTGTTTCAACAGCCCTACCGTCTTCGAAGAACATGGGAGGCGATTTTAAACATAAGCTTTCTTTAATTGGTCTTAATCCAGCATTTTGCCCTTTTAAACAGGGGGCAAGGGATTAAGTTGCCATTTTGCTCTCTCTCTCTCTCTCTCTCTCTCTCTCTCTCTCTCTCTCAGTGCACATACCGTACAACAATAATAAACAACATTTATAAAAACAAAAACATAAAAAAGGAAAATGACCAAAATCCCAACTTAAAACTCTACGCTGGACCACTGGACCACTGACACTGCATTTTATACACTACGACATATTTTATAACGTGTATAAGACGAACCGATTATTATAAAAATAGATGACAGAACGGACTCCGTGTCAGGAGACCCGTCACGACGTGTGTGTGTTATGATATATTGTATGGACTTTGCTGCTGTCCTTTATCCGCGTGACTACCTGGTGACTTCTATCAGACTTTTATGGGCACATCTTAACCAAGGTATGTTAAAAATTCGCTTAATATCGGTTTATATTCGGGTCTATTAGTAAATGCGATAATAGTACGGTTCTATATAAATTGGTAAAACAAATCTACAGCAATGATCTTGATTTTGCGTTCTTCCGTGTTCAAGAGTGTTACATGTATGTGTGCGTGTGTGTGTGTGTGTGTGTGTGTGTGTGTGTGTGTGTGTGTGTGTGTGATGTGCGTGCCAGTGTGTGTTTGTATTTGTATATGATGATTTGTGTGTAAACATTTGCGTTTGTGTTTATGATTGCTATGTGTAATTTTGTTTGCGTGTGTGAATACCAGCCATCAAATGTTAATATATAGTTTGGTAGTTGTGTTGCTGTTTCTATTGTGATAATTTAGGTCTACGTGAGTTTTTTATCTTACCTTATCAACAGTCAACAGCACATTCTTCCTTGTTTATTAACTGAAAATGGTACTTTAAGCTAAAAGCAGATAAGTATTGGCCTAGATACTTTGCGTCATGTCAGCGAGCATCCACAGGTACCTAGCCGCGGAAAAAAGTACCAAACGACAGTAATCTCTTTCCATCGGCGTCTGCTGAACACACAAACCATTTACTTCATTGAAGGTGAATACATGTACAAAGCGAGGGGGGCATGTCCATGGCCGCATTCAGAACAATGGACTAACTGGTCCGAGGGCCAAATATGGCGACCCAACACAAAGCTTGTCGTCTAATCCGCTAATAGACACTGAATAGATTCCCCGTGGGGAATTATTCAAGTGGGTCGGCCATATTTGACACTCGGACCAGTTAGTCAACTGTTCTGAAAGCGGTCTATTTCTTACCACTTTTTCTGATAGATGATGTTTCAAATAGCATAACTTAAAGATATACCACAGAATTTCATTTTATTACCCCCATCCCTCCCGAGATAATAATATTTGAACATATATTTTCTGCTTACTTTCTGTGGTATATTTAACCCTCGGTCGTTTTCACCAACTCTCACTTGATTAATTATGCAACTTCACGAGCAGCAGTAATGCACCATACATTACGTATACATTACTACGTCACTTGGTGGACTTTAAAGAACTGGAGGGGCAGAAAAGTAGGTCAGATTTACAACCAGAAGAAAGTGCAATTTTAAACCTTTTTTCGGCTGATCGAACGCTTAATTTGGTTTATTCGCTGATAAGTGGTCTCTATTTTGTATGTGTGAGAATCATGTGACACTAGAAATTTATATACGAGTACCTAACATCAGTTTGTATGTATTATAAAGTTATTCTTGAAAGAGATAAGCGAAAACTATGCTTAAGGTAATATACGTCAGGTGATCAAGAGACCCTTCGTAGCCTGAATCATACCAGCATGTCCATCATATTTACTCAGTGCAGTTCAGACCACTGTTAAGTTCCTATTAAGTTTTGTCGGGACGGTGGGCATCTCGGTTTGACGTGCTATTTATCTGCTGATAATCTGTATCGATAAAAAACCGGAACCTATGCCGATCCGGTCACCTTAAGACTAACGCTACTTGTACAGTACGACACTGGACGCCATTTTAAAGGGATATATGCAGTGACAGAAGTGAAACAAAAGCTGTCAAAAACATGATAATTCCGATAAAATATCAAGGTTTATTTGTAGGTGAATTCAGCCGTGAAAAAGGGACTCCTTAAATCATGTCGACGGCACCCACAGAATTGGACCGGCTCTTGCCGCCGGCTTACTCCCCAATGGATCCAGGCAGGTATGTTACACTTGAGGGAATGTGTGTGTGTGTGTGTGTGTGTGTGTGTGTGTGTGTGTGTATGTGTGTGTTGGTAATTGTGCGTGCTAAATGGCATGTTTGCCCACTCAGGTCTGCTACACCTGAGGAATTGGTTCGTGCATGCTTGCGTGTGTGTCAAGACTCTATAGTCTTCATTTTTCTCATTAGGTGACCGGCATGGGTAAAAAAAGTCGTTTTTTTCATTGGGCATTTTGGTATTATTTCTAGAACAGCCTTATGCACCAGGGAAATTAATGATATTTTATATTGGAATCCATCCAATGATCTCCAAATAATTATTAAAAAATGTAGAACCTAACGTGTTTTCAAACCACTACTATTAATTACGTCTCTTGTTTTACGATTTCAGTCACCACGGCCGCACGAACCATTTCTATAAAGAAAAAACGCTGAGATATATCGGCGTCCTGCATATAGTCGTGGGAGTGTTGTGTTTTGTCCTAGGCGTCTGTTTTGTCATTGATCTACCGGCGTTCTTCCAAACCAACCATACTCCATCTCCTTGGCCAGACACATTTGAGCCATACAGTACGTACAATGCAAGAAACTGGATTGGAGTGATTGCCGGATCTTTGGTAATATGGCAGCTTTGGCCATTTTAACACTTAGTGTTCGGGATTGTTTTGATAACCTTATTTTCCCTTTTTTCTGTTTAATATTCCGTCTTTTGGTCATGTTTATTAATCTTAAGAATCATTTTTTTTCAAAGGATATATATATATATATATATATATAGTTGTCTGTCATTTCAGTTCATCATGACCGGAATCTTTGGCGTAATAGCCGGAGGAAGAAATACATGTTTGGTATGTCGACAGTTACAATACAATTTGTTTCTTTTTTTTAACAAGGAAGCAAGAAAACTAGATATATATATATATATATATATATATATATATATATATATATATATATATGATAAACGCTTTAAACTCCAACGTTAACTCAAGTCCTTTTCTGCTTATTGGAGATTGCCTATCACATTTCATGTGCCTGTAGCATAGTTGTACATCAGGCTCATAGCCAGCAATTTCAAAGGAGGGGGGGTCTTTTTCTGAAAATAAAGTCGACCTTTTTACCGCGAAACCTACAGTACATTTGCTTTATTTTTATGTTTTCATAAAAGACAAATATACACAACAATTGGCAGACTTAAAATCATGTTTAGTTTATCGAAAAGTGGTAAAAATTACAACCCTTGACTGGAAGGGGGTGACAGAGAAAAAGTGATGGTAAACCTCAGGATGATAGCTATGAGCCAGTCTACAGAATTAAATATTGCAAATCTCCTCGGAGTCCACAGCGCTAACCTGAAAGTGTAACAGCTGGCTCCTCAATCGTAAGCGATCAAAAGTTACCTAGTCTTTGTTTATAATTAAAACAAGACATCCACTTTTACAAGCCGGACCCCCTAAGTTGACCCAAACTGAGAAATGTAATAGAAGCTAGATCAAATTTTGGTACAGAGCGGACCTTTTCCCTGAGAAAAGGGCGATTCGTTAGAACTCCCCGAACTTCCCCCCCCCCCCCGGCTCCGGGCCTTGACATTCATATATTTTATTGAATTTTTCAAAATTACTATGTTTAATGTAAAATACTGTGTGTGTCTTAAACACACACACACACACACACACACACACACACACACACTGAGGTAATAGTAAACGCATAAGCCGTTGGTTACAGATTGGTTTCTACATGACTGCATCAGTTGCTTCTACCTTGGTCGCCTTTGGCCTGTTATTGATCCCCTCGCTGGATGACCTGAGCAACGTCGGCGGAGCTTTCGAGGATGATGCAGAATATGCTCAGCTGCAGGTATGTTCTTTTGCCCTCTCTCTCTCTCTCTCTCTCTCTCTCTTTCTCTCTCTCTCTCTCTCTCAGACACACTCACTCCTACACACATGCGCGCATTTAATGGTTGGTTGGTTACGTAATTATCAGCTTAAACTATCAAATAAATATCTATCCCCATTTACGACTGATAATCTGTGTCTGAAAGATGATATGCTTTTCGATAGGAGTGAACAGTACGAATGCATAGTTTATTTAGAATCATATTTGAGAAAATAAAAAGGTGAAAGGGTCCTGTGCGATGGGAATATTAGGCCGAGGATGAAATAAGAGCAACATTCTACTTTTAGGCGTGGACAGTGCTGATATGTATGTGCGTTATCATGGTTTCACTCGCCGTACTCGAGGGAATGTTGTCACTGGCATCTCTCATACTCTGTGCCTTAAGCGTGTGTCGTTGTTGTAAAAAGGTTAGTACTGGCGAATCTTGACGTTAGGCCACTTTTGAATACCAACAATCCTATGACCTTGTCTACGGGAGCATTCACACAGAGGAGAGACGGGGTCTAATAAGGCCTCGACCTAAATATATGACGGACCTACATAAAGAGGGAAACCGCTTAATCCATTAATGGTCTCTCCGCCTTTCACACGGCTACCCACGCGTCGTCCCTCGACCGGTTGAACTGAGCATATATATATATATATATATAAAATTAGTGCGCCCCTGCAGGGACGACGCGCGGGGAGGCGTGTGAGAGGCGAGAGACCATTAATGGATTAAGCGGTCTTCTTTTCATGTAGGTCCGCCATATTTAGGTGGTGGCCTTTTTAGACCTCGGCTCTTCTCGATGTGAATGCTCCCTTTTATAATGTCAATAATTTTATATAACAAAGAGGGTAAAAATGGTAAAAATATTTTTTTGAAATCTTGGTGACAAGCAACAGGGGTGACCTGAGGGTTAACAACATAGAAAATAACAGACTTGAATTGTGAACTGAAACTTCCACTTTTGGGTACCCAGGATAATAACACATAGGTTTGAAATATATCAATTTCTTTTTCAGCACGAGGTGCCGGCCTCACTGCCAGGTTACACTGCGACTGAGCGACCGGAAAGCCGAGGGCCGAGTGCACCTCCGCCAGGAATCTAATTCCAGAAACTATTTTCCAGTACATGTATATGGTGCTTTATGATGGTGCAAAATGTGGAATCAAGAGAAGAAAAATCTGCAAATTTAGAAAAAGCATTATTTCTTTTATATATCTACATGTGTTTATCTGCATGTTTTATTTATTTTCATTTTCCTCATTTTTACCATTCTATAAGGTCTGTTCTGAAACGACACTTCTGATCAAAATGGAAAATTTTTCAGTGACTTCGCCAACAAATATAATTTAACTGAGATCTTTGTGTGGTAAAATCTGAACGAGAGCCTGGCAGGAGCAAGCTCCAGATGTCAACGCTAGTGTACATTTTATGTTTTCGCGCCATTGTGATTTGAATGAACTCCATGGAAATCACGCGCTGATCTTCTAGGTGTTCTCCTTGAGTTCTCCTTGTCTGTTGCTGTAGAAATACTTCGAATGAACTCTAGGATTACTTCTGTTTAAAAAAACAGAAAGAAATAAAACTACATTTAATAAAGCCGATGTGTTTCAGTAAATAAAAAAAAACGTGTAATATTATTTTTATTCAAAAATATTTAAATGTAGAAAGGTTTTCAAAACGGATTGTTGGTGCCCAGAAGGCATTTCACAGTATCATACCTCAGAACAAATGAGATGAGAAGCACTTACTTTCCAACCCCGCTGAGAATCATACCGCGTACTAGGCAAGATCGGTGTTGCGTCTGATAATTCGAAGCGCGTACTGACGCACAACTTGAAAACGGATAGTGTGGTCCGATATACCGGTGAATTCATAATCATTCGGTGTCGATTCTGGTAGTTGGGTAGACCTCTTAATATCGGTTTATATTTGGATTTATTAGTCTATATTGGCAAATGCGATAATTGTACGATTCTATATAAAATGGTAAAACAAATCTACAGCAATGATCGTGATTTTGAGCGCGTTCTTCCATGAGAGAGAGAGAGAGAGTGTGTGTGTATTTATATATGATGATTTGTGAGTAACCATTTGCATTTGTCTGATATGTGTAATTTTGTGTGTGTGTGATTATCATAATATATCGTTAATATATAGTTCCCCAGTTGTTTTGCTGTCCCTAATTGTGATGATTTAGGTCTACGTGTGTTTTTAATCTTCCCTTATCAACAGTCGACAATACATTTCTATTTTTTATTAATTTAATAATTGCACTCCCAGCTGAAAGCAGATACGTTTTGGTCTAAAAAAGCCCTATATTATACCGACTTAATTCCCCTTATATTGGTGTGTGTTGGACACTCTAACTGTTTAATTAAATGGAGATGAGTACCAACACAAGGCGAGGAGGCATGTCTAATTCTTGCCACTTGTCACCATACAGTTTCAAATAGCATAACTTGAATAAATATCAAATAATTTCATTTTACTTCCCCATAAAAAAAAAAATATATATATATATATATATATATATATATATATATATATATATATATATATATATATATATATATATATAATGCGCCATACGTGTAAATTATCCCGTCACTTGGTGGGCTTTTAGAAACTAGAGGGACAGGACACTTTTTCAACCAAACATTTTAAGAAATTGCATTTAAAGCCTTTTTCGGCTGATCAAGTGTTTAATTTGGTTTATTCATTGGCATGTGGTTTTTATTATGAATGTGCAAGAAACTGGCAGCACCAGTGATTTATATACGATTAACAAGGTATCTCCGATCGTTTTGTACTGATGAGTTTGCATCATAAAATTTATTTTTAAACGAGATA
>NW_019775691.1:704324-706824 GCF_001039355.2 Lingula anatina | reverse complement strand
GCATACTTAATTGTTATCTCAAACTTCCAAATAAAGGTATACAGTATTATAACACATATGTTTAAAATGTATCAATGTCTTTTCAGCACGAGGTGCAGGCCTCCATGCCAGGTTACACTGCGACTGCGCGACCGGAAACCGAGGGCCGAGTGCACCTCCGCCAGGAATCTAATTCCAGGAACTATTTTCCTATACATGTATATAGTGCTTTATGATGATGCGAAATGTGGAATCAAGAGAAGAAAAATTTGCCAACTTAGAAAAAACATTATTTCTATTACACATGTGATTATCTGCATGTTTTATTTATTTTCATTTCCCTCATATTCACTATTCCATTATTTCTGTTCTAAAATGACACTTCTGATCAAAAATGGAAAAAGTTTCAGTGACTTCGCCAGACAAATTTAATGTAACTGAGACCTTTGTGTGGAATTATCTGTACGAGAGCCTGGCAGGAACAAGCTGTAGATGTCAACGCTTGTGTACATTTCATGTTTTCGCGCCATTGTGACTTGAATGATCTCCATGGAAACCACGCGCGGATCCTTTAGGTGGCGTTCTTCTTGTCTGTTGCCGTAGAAAAGACTTCGAATGCACTCTAGGATAAATTCTGTTGCTGAAAAACAGAAACAAATAAAACTACATTTAATAAAGCTGGTGTGTTTCAGTAAATAATAAAAAAACGTGTAATATTATTTTTATTTAAAATATTTAAATGTAGAAAGGTTTGTAAAACGAATTGTTGGTGCCCAGAAATCCATGTGTCAGTACGCATTTCACAGTATCGTACCTCGGAACAAATTCTGAAATGAGATGCACTACTTTCCAACCCCGCTGAGAATCACTATCACATCGCGAACTAGGCGAGAGCGGTGTCGCGTCCGATACTTCGAAGCGGGTGCTGACGCACACCTTGAAAGCAGATAGTGTGGTCTGATACAGGCCTACCGGTGAATTTATAATCATTCGGTGCCGAGTCTGGTAGTTGGGTAGGCCTGTCAATATCTGTTTATATTCGGGTCTATAGGTAAATGCGATAATTGTACGGTTCTATATAAATTGGTAAAATAAATCTACAGCAATGATCGTGATTTTGAGCTCGTTCTTCCATGTCCAAGAGAGTGGTTGTGTGCGTGTGTGTGTGTGCGTTTGTATTTATATATAATGATTTGAGTGTGAACATCTGCGTTTGTCTTTAAGGCTCTGTTCTCACAACTTTTAGATCGATCTATCACCGCGGGGAGTCTCACTAGATTACTGTCAGATAATCCCCCTTAAGTGTCCGTCCCCGCCTACTACAAGCTTTAAGGGGTAATTAACTTTCGTGTCCGCCCGGCTGACAGCTATTTAGCGTGAACTCCCAGGGAGTTAGGTCGATCCAATGTAGGTCGATCTAATCTATGAGAATGGGGTGTATGATTGATATGTGTAATTTTGTGTGTGTGTGTGTGTGTGTGTGTGTGTGTGTGTGTGTGTGTTTGATTATCATTATATGTTAATATATAGTTCGCCAGTTGTTTTGCTGTCCCTTATTGTGATAATTTAGGTCTACGTGTGTTTTTAATCTTCCCTTATCAACAGTCAACAATACATTTGTACTTATCTATTGACTGAATAATGGTACTCTCAGCTGAAAGCAGATTCGTTTTGGCCTAAAAAAGCAAGTTACTTTGCGTCATGTCAGCGTGGATTTACTGGTATACGACAGCCCAATATTTTATACCGACTTAATCCCCTTTATATTGGTGTCTGTCGGACACTCTATCTGTTTAATTAAATGAAGTTGAATACCTGCACAAAGCGCGGAATCATGTCTAATTCTTGCCACTTAACCCAACAAATGTCACCATACAGTTTCAAATAGCACAACTTAAATAAATACAAAATAATTTCATTTTACTTCACCCTCCAAAAATAATGTTTTGAATAATGTTTCAGCTTCTCGTGCAGCAGTAATGTGCCATGCGTATAAATTATCACGTCACTTGGCGGACTTTTACGAACTAGAGGGACAGAAAAGTAGGTCACTTTTTCAACCAAACATTTGAATAAAGTGCATTTAAAGCCTTTTTCGGCTGATCAAGTGTTTTATTTGGTTTATTAATTGGCATGTGGTTTTTATTACGAATGTGCAAGAAACTGGCAGCACCAGTGATTTATATACGAGTAAGAAGATATCTTCCATCGCTTTGTACTGATGAGTATGCATCTAAAAGTTATTTTTAAACGAGATAATGGAAAACTGCGCTAAAAACAATGCACGTCAGCTGATCAAGAGCCATTTCAGTCACCTGAATCATAACAGCACTTTCGTCATTTCAGGGCGGTGAATGTACTTCAGACCACAATTACTATTAAGTTACTACTAAGTTACTATTACAGGTAAGTATTGGTGGAACATTATGTATCTCAGTTAGACATGCCATTAATCTGCTGATAATCTGTATCGATGAAAACCGGAGCCTACGCCGTTCTGGTCACCTTGAAACTAACGCTT
>NW_019775691.1:621387-704225 GCF_001039355.2 Lingula anatina | reverse complement strand
TCTGTTTTGTCATTGGTCTACCGTCGAACAATACGAGTGACTGGATGGGAATGATTGCCGGGTCTTTGGTAATATGGCAGCTTTGTTTCTGTTGTCATTTTTAACGGTCTTTTGGATAGTTTTGATTACCTTATTTTTTGTCTTTTTCTGTTTAGTATTATGCCTTTTGTCATGTTTATTCCTAACCACCTGTTTTTTTTAAGAATGCCACGTAGTGTGTGTGTGTGTGTGTGTGTGTGTGTGTTAGAGAGAGAGAGAGAGAGAGAGTGAGAGAGAGAGAGAGAGAGAGAGAGAGGTGGGGGAAAGAATTTTTTAATGAAACATACCTTAAAACAAATTTATTCAAATAGATGTCTGTCATTGCAGTTCATCATCACCGGAATCTTTGGAGTTTTAGCCAGAAGAAGAAATAAATGTTTGGTATGTGTCGATAAATTTTCTATAGGTTTCTTTTATCTTTACAAGATAGCAAGACAACTAGATATATAAATGACAAAAGTTAAAACTCAACGTTAACTCAAGCCTTTTAATGCGTATGGGATACTCTCTATCTAGATTCATATAGCATACTAGTACATTCAAAATTTTTATATTGACTTTTACAAAATAACTATAATTAATGTAAAATACTGATAAAATGAGGATTAAATCGTGATGTGTGTGTTTGGAATATGCACACATACACATACACACACACACATATAATACATCGACGTACTATTAAACTTATTAACTCTGGGTTACAGATCGGTTTCTACATGACTGCATCAGTCGTTGCCTTGGTCGCCTCTGGTCCGTTATTCACGTTCTCGCTGAATGACCTAGAAAATGTCGGCGAAGCTTTCGAGGATGATACAGAATATACCCAGGTATGTTTATTTACCTCTCTCTCTCTCTCTCTCTCTCTCTCTGTCTCTCTCTCACAGACAAACTAACTCCTACACACACATGCACGTATTAAATGCGGGTTGGTTACGTAATTATACGCCTAATATATTAAGTTAGTATCTGTCCCCATTTACCACTTTTGATAATCTGTATCTGAAAGAGCACATGCTTTCCGACGTGAAGGTGTGAACAGTAGCCTACGAATGATAAGAATGTTATTTGAAAAAAAAAATAAAAACGAGATATAATAACATAAGCAGACAGGGACCTGTGCGATGGGAATAAGAAAATAATAACAGTGTTCTATATTCAGGAATGGACAGTGCTGATGTGTATGTGTGGGGTCATGGTTTCACTCTACGTAATCGAGGAAATGGTGTCACTGACATCTCTCATACTCTGTATCTTAAACGTTTGTGGCTGTTGTGAAAAGGTAAATATTGGCTAATCTTGACGTAAGGTCACCTTTGAATACAAATAATCCTCTGATCTCTGATCTTGTCTATAAATATGTCAATAATTTGATATAACAAAGAAGGTAAAAATGGTAAAAATTCGTATTTTAAAAAATTCTGTTGACAAACAACAGGTGTGACCTGAGGGTCAACAACATAGAAAATGACAGACTTGAATTGTGAACTTAAAGTTGCATATTTAGGTATCCAATATTACAACACATAGGTTTGAAATGTATTGTTTTCATTTTCAGCGCGATATGCCGGTCAGGATGCCAGAATACGCTGCGCCTGTGCAACCGGAAACCCTAGGGCCAAGTGCACCTCCCCCAGGAATCTAATTCCAGGAACTATTTTCAAAAATATAGTGGAGCGAAATGTGGAATCAAGGGAAGAATTATTTTTCAATTTCCTCATTATCACCATTTTATTATTTCTGTTATTCTGAAAGGACACTTCTAATCAAAATGGAAAATATATCAGTGATTTCGCCGGACAACAAATTTAATTTAACATATATATATATATATATATACCCTGTATTTGTGTAGTAAAATCTGAACGAGAGCCTGACAGGAGCATGCTCCAGATATCAACATTAGTTTACATTTCATGTTTTCGCGCCATTGTGACTTGAATGATCTCCATGGACACCACGCGCTGACCCTCTAGGTGGAGTTCTCCTTGTCTGTTATAGAAACGACTTCGGATGAAGTCTGGGATAACTTCTGTTGCTGAACAAAAGAAACAAATGAAACTACATTTAATAAAGTCGATGTGTTTCAGTAAATAAAAAACGTGTAATATTATTTAAATGTTTAAATGAAGAAATATGTTTTTACAACGAATTGTTGGTGGCCAGAAATTCATGCCATGGGACGAAATTCATATGTCAAAAATATATGCTCCTTATTCATTCATTTACATTATTTACATTTTGTTTATTCATAAGCTGTGTCAGTCACTCGTATCTGTTTTGGTACCCCAGTTCACTTTGTGGAGATAGCACCGGGTTATCAAGTGACAGTTGTTTCAACAGCCCTACCGTCTTCGAAGAAAAATAGAACATGGACAGCAATTTGTAACACATCACTTCTTTTATTGGTCCCAATCGAGCACTTCGCCATTTTTTTTTTATAGTGGGCAAGGGCTAAAGTTTCCATTTTTTGCTCTCTCTCTCTCTCTCTCTCTCTCTCTCTCTCTCTCATGTAAGGATGATGCTGCTCTCTTTAACCCGCGTGGCAGACTGTTGACTTCGAGCAGACTCTTTCATGGTCACATCTTCCACCAAGGTATGTTAAATATTCATTTAATATCGGTTTATATTCGGGTCTATTAGTAAATGCGTTAATTGTACGGTTCTATATAAATTGGCAAAACAAATCTACAGATCTACTGGTCGTGATTTTGAGAGCGTTCTTCCATGTTCAAGAGTCCTTTTGCGTATGTGTGAGTGTGTGAGTGTGTTTGTATTTATATATTGAGAATTATGTGTGAACATTTGGGTTTGACTTTATGATTGGTATGTTTAATTTTGTGTGTGTGATTATCATCATATGTTAATATATAGTTGACCATTTGTTTTGCTATCCCTAGCTGTGATAATTGAGGTCGACGCGTATTTGTAATCTTCCCTTATCAACAGTCATCAGCACATTCCTCCATATTTATTAACTCAATAATGATAATCTCGACTGAAAGCAGATACATTTTGGCCTAAAAAAGCAAGTTACTTTGCGATCCAAGCGCGTTCTTCTATGTTCAAGAGTGTGTGTGTGTGTATGTGTGTGCGTGTGTGTATGTGTGTGTGCGTGTTTGTATTTATATATGAATTATGTGTGAACATTTGGGTTTGACTTTATGATTGATATGTGTGATTTTGGGTGTGTGATAATCATCATATGTTAATAGACAGCTTACCAGTTGTTTTGCTGTCCCTAGCTGTGATAATTGAGGTTGACGTGTATTTGTAATCTTCCCTTATCAACAGCACATTCCTCCTAATTTATTAACTCAGTAATGGTACTCTCGACTGAAAGCAGATACATTTTGGCCCAAAAAAGCAAGTTACTTTGCGTCCTGTCAGCGTGGACCTACTGATACCCTGCACTGGGATAAGTACCATACGACAACTCAATATCATACCGACTTAATTCTATATATTTTGGTGTCTGCCGGGCACTTCAACTGTTCAATTCAATGAAGTTAAATACCTGCACAAAGCGAGGAGGCATGTCTAATTCTTGTCATTTAACCCAACGAATATAACCTCACAGTTTCAAAAAGCATAGCTTAAATAAATGCCACCGAATTCCATTTTATACCCCCCCCCCCAAAAAAAAAAAATAAATAAATAATAATAATAAATAAATATATAATATAATACCTCGCCAACACTCATTTGAATAATTTTTCAGCTTCGGGTGCAGCAGTCATGCACCATTCGTGTAAATTATTACGTCACTTGGCTAACTTTTACGAATTGAAGGGACAGAATGTAGGTCACTTTTACAACCAAACATTTAAAGAAAGTGCATTTAAATCCTTTTTTGGCTGATCGAGTGTTTAATTTGGTTTATTTATATGCATGTGGTCTTTATTTTGAATGTGCAAGAAACTGGGTGCACCAGCGATTTATATACATGTAAGATTAACAAGGTATCTCCGATCGCTTTGTACTGATGAATTTGTATCATTAAGTTATTTTTAAACAAGATAATGGGGAACTGCACTAAAAGTAAGACTCGGTTCCCATGCTTAGAGCGATCCATCTGGATCGATCGATCTATCTGGGGAGTCTCACTAAATTACTGTCAACTGAATGTCTTCCACGCCTGCCGAATAAGCTAGGGGTAAAGATAATTACCGCCTAACAGCTTTACTAGACATTAAAGCCGGTCAAGTTGACAACAATTTAGTGCTACTCCCCAGGGAGATAGATCGATCCAAATATCTGTGGGAATGGTCCCTGATACACGTCAGCTGATTAAGAGGACATTTGGAATCTGAATTATAACAGCACTTTTGTCATTTTAGGGAGGTGAATGTACTTCAGGCCACAATTACTATTAAGTTACTACTAAGTTACTATTAAGTTACTATTACCGGTAAGTATTTTTTGGGCACTTTGTTCATATATCTCAGTTTGACATGCAATCAATCTGCTGATAATATATATCGATGGAAACCGGAGCCTCCACCGTTCCGGTCCCTTTGAAACTAACGCTTGGACATTGGACACCCTTATAAAGGGATTTCTGAAATTACAAATGTGAAGCTGGGAAAAGCAGGATAATTCCGGTGAATAATCATGGTTTCTTTGTAGGTCTAGTCAGCCGTCAAAAAAAGGGACTCCTTAAAATATGTCGAAGTTGCCTACAGAATTGAACCCGCTCTTGCCGCCGGCTTACTCCCAAGTTGATCCATACAGGTCTGTTACACCTGTAAAAATGGGAGGCATGTGTGTGTGTGTGTGTGTGTGTGTGTGTGTGTGTGACTGTGTGTGTACGCGCGCGTGTGCGCTAAATCGCACGTTATTTCCACTCAGATCTGCAGCACATGAGGGATTGGTGTTTGCATGCTTGCATGCATGTCAAGATACCAGTCTTCTTTTTTTCTCATAGTTTGTGTGATATATGGACTGATGAGTGAAAAAATCGTTTTGCCATTTGGCATTTTGATATTATTTCTAGAACAGCCTTATACACCGGGTTTATTAATAACATATATTATTGAAATCCATTAAATGAACTCCATATAATAATTAAAAATATTAGAACCGAACGTGTTTTCCAACCACTACTATTAATTACGTCTCTTGCTTCAGTTTCAGTGAGCACAGCCGCCCGAATCATTCCTATAAGGAAAAAACGCTGAGATGCATCGGCGTCCTGCATATAGTCGTGGGAGTGTTTTGTTCTTTCCTAGGCGTCTGTTTTGCCATTGATCTTCTGTCGTTCTTTAAAACCAGCAATATCTACCCTCCTTGGCCAGGCGTATTTGACCCATACAGTACGAACAATGCTAGTTACTGGATGGGAGTGATTGGCGGATCTTTGGTAATATGGCAGCTTTGGTTCTGTTGTCATTTTAACAGTCTTTTGAATAGTTTTGATTACCTTATTTTCTGTCTTTTTCTGTTTAATATTTTGTCTTTTTGTCATGTTTATTCATAACCACCTGTTTTTTTAAGAGGAGAGAGAGAGAGAGAGAGAGAGAGAGAGAGAGAGAGAGAGAAAGAGGTGGGAGGGGGGAAGGGTCTTTTAGACATACATTAAAACAAATTAAATTCATTCAAATAGTTGTCTGTCATTTCAGTTCATCATCACCGGAATCTTTGGAGCGATAGCTAGAAGAAGAAATACATGTTTGGTATGTGTCAATACATTTTCAATATGTTTCTTTTATCTTTACAAGATAGTAAGACAACTAGATAAAGAACATTTATGAATAAAGTGACAAACTTTAAGCCTCAACGTAAACTTAAGCCCTTTTATGCGTATGGGAGACTCTCTACCTCGTTTCATGTACATGTAGCATGGTAGTACATTCAAATTTTTTTATTGATTTTTTTAATAACTATAATCAATATAAAATACTGTTAAAGTTCTGTTTATATAGTAGTGTGTTTTTAACACACACACACACTACACTGACGTACTTGTAAACTTATAAGCTGCGGGTTTCAGATCAGTTTTTACATGACTGCATCATTGGTTGCTGCCTTGGTCGCCTTTGGTCCATTATTGATCTTGTCGCTGTATGACCTGAGGAATGTCGGCGGAGCTTTCAAGGATGATACAGAACATACCCCGGTATATTCCTTTGCCCTCTCCCTCTCTCTCTCTCTCAGACACTCCTACACACACATGCACGTATTGAATGTGGGCTGGTTACGTAATAATCAGCTTAAAATATTAAGTTAGTATCTATCCCTATTTACGGCTTTTGATGATGTGTATCTAGAAGAGCACATGCTTTCCGATCCGAAGGAGGGGACAGTAGCATACGAATGATTAGAACCTTATTTGAAAAAAAAAGAAAAAAAAAACAGAAAAAATGAGTAATAAAAAAATTAACAGACAAGGATCTCGGAATAAGAAAATAAGAACAATATTCTACTTTCAGGCGTGGACAGTGCTGATGTGTGAGTGTGGGGTCATGGTTTCACTCGCCGTACTTGAAGGATCGTTGTCACTTACATCTCTCATACTCTGTGCCTTTAGCGTGTGTCGCTGTTATGAAAAGGTAAGTATTGGCGAATCTTGACGTTAGGCCACTTTTGAACACCAATAATCCTCTGATCTTGTCTATAATTATGTCAATAATTTGATATGACAAAGGGAGTAGGAAATGGATCATTTAAAGACTAAAGACAACGTTTTATGCAATGAGGATTTTTCCTGGAATTAAGGCAAACAATGTATTTTGAAAAACCCCGATGACAAGCGGCAGGAGCGATCTAAAGGTCAACAAAAGAAAATGACAGACCTGAATTGTGATCTGTAACTTTCAGATTTAGGTGTCTAGTATTATAACACAAAAGTTTGAAATGACTTGTTTTCATTTTCAGCGCGAGGTGCCGGTCTAGATGCTAGGTTACGCTGCGCCTGTGTGACTGGAAACCCGAGAAATCTAATTCCAGGGACTAAAACGTGTATAGTGCTTCATGATGGTGTGACATGTAAAATCAAGAGAAAAAATATACCAATTTAGAAAAGCGTTATTTCTTTTACACATGCATTTATCAGCATGTTTAATTCTTTTCATTTTCCTCATTATCACCATTTCATTATTTCTGTTATTCTGAAACGACACTTCTGATGGAAAATGATTCAGTGATTCAGACAACAAATTTAATTTAACTGAGATATTTGTGTGGTATAATCTGTACGAGAGCCTGCCAGCATATTCAAAATGCAAACATTAGTGTACATTTCACGTATTCGTGCCATGATGACTTGAATGATCTCCATGAAAACCACGCAACTACCCTCTAGGTGGCGTTCTCCTTGGCTCTTGCCGTAGAAACGAATTCCGATGAAGTCTGGGATAACTTCCATTGCTGAAAAAAAAGAAACTAATAAAACTACATTTAATAAAGCTGGTGTGTTTCAGTAAATTGAAAAGGAAAACGTGTAATATTATTTAAATACTTACATGTAGAAAAATTTTGGCAACGAATTGTTGGTGCCCAGAAATCCATGCCATGGATTGACCTTGAGATACATTTTGCAAAATTCAGATGTCAAAAATACACGCTCTTTATTAATTCATTTACATTATGTTCATTTATATGTTGTGTTGCATAGTGGCATTGTCTGCTTTCTCCTTTTGCCTGTCGTGGTCACCCCCTCAGTACTTGTGAAGTTATTTTTAAATGAGATAAGGCGGTCTATGTCAGATGATGTATAGGCCCTTTGAAACCTGAAGCAGGACGGCACTTCCGCCATTAATTATAACGGGGTGTTAATTCTCATTCAGAACACAATGAATAACTAGAGTAACTACTGAGTTTCGGTGGGGCGGTGGGTAACTTAATTGACGTGCTATTTATCTGCTGATTAACTGGAGCCCATCTTATAATGCTCTCGTAGTTAATGACTTACTATACGAAGCTTCCCTGTAATAAATTATTTTCTTTAAAAGTCAATTTGTAATGAAATAAATCTAAAACGAGTAAAAAACGACTGAAAGATAACATCTGATATCCTTAAAACTGGTTGTGGCAGGGATGGTGGAATAAAAATCCAGGAACGCGTATGATTAACCCAGGTATTAGGGTACGTAAGTGGAACAACTTCTGGGGTCTCAAATAGACTGTGGATCTGATGGTATACCGTTGGTTGCTACCCAGCAAACACGTCCGTTTCGGATCACGTGGCTAGCAAGTTTCTACCACATTATGACGTCTTAGCAACGTGCTAGCCACGTGATCCAAACGTGACGTGTTTGCTGGGTAAGAGATCCACAATTCCTGCATCCCGCCACAGATAACACATCAGATGGTGCCCATTGCCAGCAAGCGTCGGGCTCGTTATTAAGAAACCAATGACAATCAATGACCAATGTTTTGTCTAGCAACCTTTAGTTTAATCTAATACGTTCACCTCATCAACAAGCAGTTTGCTAGCATGCCTAAGTATCATGTGCGTATCAGCTGAGAACTTAGAATAAACACAGCCTGGCTGATTAGGGGAATTCCCAGTTCCAAATAGCTCCAGGAATTTTAGCGCATGCGCATGTCAATAAGCCAATAAGCTTATCAGGATTTGTCTTGGTGCAATGCTGGGACTTTGGAAGCCATTTTTAGTTTCTTTTTAAATATCAGAAGTGTATAAAAACAGGCGAACTTTCGGTAATTCCGGTGAATCGTCTAGGCTCCTTTGTAGAGCCAATCAACTGTCTAGTGGAGACTGAGACTGTAAATCATGTCTACGTCGCCCACTGAGAGGGACCTGCTCTTACCGCCACCTTACTCGGATGTACATGTAAATGTAGACAGGTATGTAATACCTGAGGGAATGTGAGGTGTGTGTGTGTGTACGTGTGTGTGTGTACGTGTGTGTGTGCGTGCGTGTGTGTGTGTGTTTGTCTTTGTGTGTGTGTGTGTGTGTGTAATGTGCATGCGTGCTATGTGCGTGTGTTGGTGTGTGTATTTGCACACAAAAGATTTGTTTTCATAGTGGGTGATACTTAGGGGTGAATAACAATCGTTTTGTCATGGGGGATTTTGATAATATTTCTAGTACAGGTCTTAACTATGGGCGGCCAAAAGGGCAAAAAATCATGTCGTCGATTCAGTTATGTTTCGTCGATTCACTGCCTTCCCATCGATTCAGTTTCAAGTTTAAACGATCCTGACATAAATTCAACATCTACTTTCGTCAATTCAACTGTCAAACATTTCTCATCTACGGTGTATTAAAACCAATGCTGTCACTATTTTCGTCGATCGTGTATCTATTCTCGTCGATCGTCTAATCTCGTCGATCGTCCGACTAATCTCGTCGATCGTGTAACTATTCTCATCGATCGTCTAATCTCGTCGATCGTGTAACTATTCTCATCGATCGTCTATTCTCGTCGATCGTCTCATCGATCGATCGCCAGAGGGCGCTGCGGTAGCACATTGGCCTATCACATGACTATCAAAATGGCAGACAACAAAATGATTGCTAGTGAAATAAGAACATTTTCTCAACAATTTCAATTTTAGTTGTTAATAATTAAAAGATATTCGGTTGTAGGGACATTATTTTCTAGTTGTGCTTAACTCTGACCATGGCTGGCCGAGTTAAAAATTACCGCGTGATTGACAGACAGAAGCACGTGTTGCTACCGCAGCGCCCTCTGGCGATCGATCGATGAGACGATCGATGAGAATAGTTACACGATCGACGAGATTAGACGATCGACGAGAATAGTTACACGATCGACGAAAACAGTTTGACGATCGACGAGATTAGTTACACGATCGACGAAAATAGTGACAGCATTGGTTTTAATACACCATAGATGAGAAATGTTTGACAATTGAATTGACGAAAGTAGATGTTGAATTTATGACAGGATCGTTTAAACTTGAAACTGAATCGATGGGAAGGCAGTGAATCGACGAAACATAACTGAATCGACGACATGAATTTTTGCCCTTTTGGCCGCCCATACTTAACACCTGCACTACCAATAGCAAATAACATTTAAATCTACTCAATGAACTTAAATTTTATTATTAAAATTTTAGAACCGAGGGTGTTTTTCAACCACTACTATTAATTACATCTCTTGCTTCACAATTTCAGTCACCATAGCCGCCCGAACCATTCCTATAAACAAAAAACCCTGCGATACATCGGCGTCCTGCATATAGTCGTGGGGTTGATCTTTTTTGCCCTAGGCATCTGTTTTGCCATTGATCTACCGGCGTTCTTTAAAACCGATCACAACAACCCTCCCTGGCCACCTACCACGAGATATCCTGACTTTAACCCCAGTTCGATTAATGCGCGTTGGTGGATGGTGCTTTCTGGTGGATTTTTGGTAATGTGACAGTTTTGGTTCTGTTATTAATTTTTGAAAAAGTTTCGAGTTTTGATTGTCTTATTGTCTGCCTTTTGGTTTTTTATGTACAGACAAACCGTGCCTGTACATATTGGCCATCACCTACGTCTGTCGTTTGTGACTTCGGATTTCCATGGGATTGAACAATTTTGCTAGTTACAAGTTCTAAATATATGTGTTACCTGCAGTGCATAATTAAACTTGGTGGTTATTGCCCTGTTAAGCAACATGTAACATTATATCAAAATTGAAAAAAAAACGTATTTGGGCATTGCTGCCATAATGACCATTAATGAAAAAACATGCAACTAACCATTCACTAACTTACATAAAAGAAACATAGGACTAAAATACAGCTGGAATTGGAAAAGCGATGTAATTGGTGTCTTTTTATGGAAGTTATTCCCTTTTTTTTTTTTTTTTTGTGAATTGTTAAATTTTCAAATATTAAAAGCCTGCAGCTTGATCACATTCTTTTTGTTATGTAATTTTTCACATCATAACATTTTCAAGATGTTACTTTGAACTTTCATGCACTTATGATTAATGCTCGTCATATCCCTAACATCCGTTTATTCCTCTTGACTTTGTTGTTAAGCATAATGTGTAATTGCATGAAAATTGTCAAAATAGTATTTTTTGTGCATCATTATTGACTGCTTTTTGTCGGTACACTTGAAAGCTGTCTTATTTTATTTAATGTTTTTATCTCATCTACATTCTACTTTATCAGCATATTTACTAATAGTGTGTGTGTGTGTGTGTGAGAGAGAGAGAGAGAGAGAGAGAGAGAGAGATAAACCGACATTAAAACACATTTATTCAAATAGTTGTCTGTCTTTTCAGTTCATCATCACTGGATTGTTTGGAGTAATAGCCAAAAGAAGAAGTACATGCTTGGTATATGTCCACAAAGTTTCTACATTTTTCTTAAATTTTTAAAATGAAGCAATATAGCTTAAAGGGTAAACCAAAATTATAAACTTTTCAGGGAGACTGTTTATCACATTTTAGATGGCATATTTCCCAACTGTGTATTAAAATTAGTAGTATTTATGTTAATGTCCAGATACAATTAGGATTCCATCGTAGTGCGTTTCTAAGCATGTGTTCCTTGGCGTTGATGTTTATACTGATAAACTGTGCGTTACAGATCGGTTTCTACATGACTGCATCAGCTGTATCTGCCTTGGCTGCCTTTGGCCCGTTATTAATCTTCTCACTGTCTGATATGAGAAATGTCAGTGGAGCTTTCGACAAAGATTGGACATATACCCCGGTATGTCCCTCTCTCTCTCTCTCTCTCTCTCTCTCTCTGACAAACTCACTCTTACGTATTCGCACATGCACGAATTCAGTGCAGGTTGGTTACGTTAATATCCGCTTAAAATATCAAGTTATTATTTTTCCCAATTTACGACTCTGGTAATCTGCATCTGAAAGAGCACATGCTTTCCAGTGTGCTAGTACGATTGTGTAAGTTATTTAAAATGTTATTTGAACAAAAAAAATCAGGTAAAATGAGTTAGAAAAACGTCATCAAGCAGGGATCTGTACAATAGGCCAAGGATGAAATAAGAACAATATTCTACTTTCAGGCGTGGACTGTGCTAATAAGTATGTATGTGATCATGGTTTCACTGGCCGTACTCGAGGGAATGTTGTCACTGACATCCTTCATACTCTGTGCCTTAAACGTGTGTCACTGTTGTGAAAAGGTGAGTCCACTTCAGAATACCAGTAACCCTATAATACTATAATTATGTCAATAATTTGATATAACAAAGAGAGTAGGAAGTGGATCATTTAAAGATCAAAGGCAACACCTTGTGCAATAGGGGCGTTTCACGGAAGGGGAAAAATATTTCCTGATGAGAAGCGGCAGGGGCGACCTCGGCCACACAAAGGGTTTTACAGTTATACAGCTCTTAAAAATTCTCTGTAATGTCAATTATATTAAGTAGAGAATTATTTTAAAAACTGACGGTGAATTGCCAAAAATATCCTGCAGTCGAGAACCAAAATGAGCGTGAAAAGCGTGAAAATATTTTGTGAAGATTAACATGGAAGCAGTGAAATAAGCAGTTACAGCCATTTGAACACACTGGGTCAATTAAAAAAATGAAAAATATTAATCATTGTAAGCCAAAACTCCCAAATCAAGATAACTATTGCGATTACGGAAAGTGATGACGTAATTTCATGGTTTAAAATGTATCACTTTATGTTTCAGCGCGAGATGCCGGCGCCGATGCCAGTTAACGCCGCGCCTGCACGGCCGGAAAGTCGAGGGCCGAATGCACCTCCGCCAGAAATCTAATTCCAGTATACTATTTTGCAATACATGTATATAGTGCTTCATGATGTTGCGAAATGCGAAATCTAGAGAAGAAAAATATACCAATTAAGCACGGCAGTATTTCTATTATACCTGTATTAATTATAATGCATTTATCTATTTCTAATTATGTCATTATTGACATTTCGCATATTCTACAGCGACAGTGCACAAATGTTCTGATCAAATGGATCACGTTTCAGCCAATGATGGTCGTTTCACTTCGGATGCGAGACAGTAAATTAAATTCACCACTGGTTTTGTTTCACTATAATAGTAGATCTCGCTACTCTACCAGTAAGTCAACCAGGAAGTGGCTGGATTGGTTGTCCGCTGAATATGTTCGCAACTGTGGTTCAAGTCTTTTCTGTTATTACTATCTTTATCGATACTTATTTAGCAATATTAAACGGAAATTCACTTTTTTACGTTTTATTGCTTACAACTTACTTGACTTTTATTTGAAAGATTTGAGTCTTTGTCAAAATACACAAAAATGATTTTCACCTTTGTACACATAGATTTTATGACAGTTCTTTTGTACAATTGGCAATAGACAAATCAAATATGCAATGTAAAGTTCATGTTCTTATGTCATGGCGGCAGTGAGCAATAAGTAATGCAGGCAGGGCCAGCAGGTCTAAACCTCTGGGTGGTACAATCTGTGCGAGGGCCTGGCACGAGCAAGCTCCACGTGTCAACGCTTGTGTATATTTCATGTTTTCGCGCCATTGTGGCTTGAATGATTTCCATGGAAACCACGCGCGGATCCTCTAGGTGGAGTTCTCCTTGTCTGTGGCCGTAGAAAAGACTTCGGATGAGCTGTAGGACAATTTCTGTAGCTGAAAAAGAAAAAAAAATAAAGTTATATTTTAATATAGCTAGTGTGTTTCATAGTAAAATTAATTTAAAAATAGGCGTAACATTTAAATATTTAAATGTAAAAAGGTTTTTGCAACGAATCATTGGCGCCAAGAGATCCCTAGAACGGACTTTGCTTGTCTTTGCGATACGTTTCTTCGAAATTCAGATGCCAAATTACATGTACCTTATTCCAAGCAAAATAATTTTATTGGATTTCTCTCTGTTATATGCCCGAAACGTTATCTCAAATTCCAAAGATCATTGAAACGACCGATAAAAATCAAATAAATTAAACACGACATATTCATATCACACAACACGAAAACACGAAACTAGTTTAAAATTTATAATGAAAATTGTTAATAATGCATTTTAAGGCCAAAATTTAAGAAACTGTTTTATTCTAAAAATTGTTGATAATGTCCTTATAAGTCCAAGTTTAAAAACTCTGTCTTACTTGATCCCCCGATGCTGCACAGTGTGACAGATACCCCAGATTTCTTTGTCATCAAATCCTTCTGTAGAACGCTGAAGAAACCCGCCAGAGCGTTCTTTGAAGCGGTGTACACTGACATATGGGGAGAGTTCATTGCACCTAAAACGCAATCATAATTACAGGCTTCACAAAAAGTGGCTTGTCTTAAGGATTTTTTCCTTTGGCCAAATATTTGGAGTCGATTTAAAAGCTATGCATGTATCATATCATTTTTTTAAATATGGCTTATTTGTCATTCATTTCCCGTAGTTTTACAGATTCATCACAACTGCCTGCACGGATGTCTGTACAAGGTGACCAAGACTCGAAAGGAAAAAACATACTGAATAAGAAAAAATTATAATAATAATAAATAAATAAATAAATAAATAAATAAATAAATAAATACTGATGACATAAAGAAATTCCATTTGCTTTCGAATAACCCATTTCCCATATTGATATATAAATACCAGCCATTGAGGTAACAACAGCGATTCGACCGCGGCTCTTCAGCAGCAGGGGAAGTGCGTGCGATGCCAGGTGAACATGTGACCGGAAGCCTATATCCATCCCCGTTGCTAGGATACTAAGATTGGCCTTGGTCCCCAGCCAAGGGTTACAGATAGTTATCAAGGCGTGTGTCAGAACTAATATGTCTAAACCACCAAGCCGCTCTTCTGCAAACTGAAAATTGGTAAACTGTAAGATTTGGTTGTCTTTTCGATTCTATTTCTTAACTTTTTACTCCACGGTCAAGTTATTGAATTTCGCGCCCTTACTTTCAATATATATAAACAATCAAATGGCCCCAAAAAACAGAATTGACATGTGTTAACTCTGCAAATATCCATTAAACATAAATCTAAAGGAACGCCAAATAAATATATGCCTGCACTCAAAGTACTTTTTCTTTATTTTTTCAACAACGAGGCGTTTCTTGCTTCTGGCATTCGACTATAATAAAAAAAAATCGTTGATTGAAGTGATCATTCGGAACTTAATGAAACTCGTAATTATCCATTCTAGATATAAACCGCTACTTGTACTTACCTTAACCACCCTCTCTGTGTCCGCCATCTTGGACATATCTGTCACCACATACACGTGGTTTGGTGATGGATTTGGAGAAAGTTTCTTACATTCTTTTTGTACCTATAAATAAAGTTCCCTTAAATTAAGAAGTTATTTGTGAACAATCCGATGCTGAAACCCCTCAGATGACAACAAAAAAGTCATTATTGACGTACCTTACACACGCTTTATCCCACTGGAATAATGAGTGTTTCTTAAATCCTAAATGTATCTTATTAATTTTGCTGTTTCGAAATAGAGTTATCAAAAGTAGGCCCTATTACAGTGCAACATCTTCTCAAAAGATTTAATGTTACAAACCTCATTAATAATCAGTTAATTAATTGAATTTCTCTTATCAATTGCAATTATATAGCACCGAGTATCCAACTGCTTGGAGGACTTTTTCCGCCCACTTTACTCCATTCTAAGTCGGAGTTTTGAAAATATTTGACAGTCAACATCAAATCCAAAAGCCAGTGTTCATGAATTACAATTATATCACTTTTTGGTGACGGGTATATGTGCGATTTGGGCAAAATTTGTTCTCCGGTCAGCTTCTAATGGATCGAGGCTGTACAATGGATATAGCTATATAAACGGTATTTTATTTTACAATTAAAATGCTACTACGTGTACTTCTACTACTACTACGAGTAATAATAATAATAATAATAATATGTCGTTTGGTGATAAAAACTTTGCGACATTGTGTGTCTGTGCCTTTTTCAATGCTTTCTCTCTGCCGTCAACCAGGACAAGAATTGCTCCCATCTTGGCAAAATGGTATGCCATCTGTTCTCCAATGCCAGTGGAAGCTTCGGTCACTAAAACCCTCTTGCCCTGTACTTCGGCTGAAATGTGAATGTATATCATAATATAGACAAAGATGGGTCAGTCTGTTATGTCTCCCTCTTATGTCTAGGATAGTTACATAAAATAGGTACATGTACATGTCTGTCAACCGGGGCTCGGTGCTGGGGTGCCCCTGCCAATTAGAAAAGAATGACAGATGGAATTTTGAGTATGTTTCGGTTAGTTTGTTTAAATTTAAATAATATAAACGGGTGGTGTTACGTTCTTAAATACGCTGAAAATTGCTGAATAATTGTCACCAAATTAATACTCTCATCTCTGGATGGAATCTATCTACAAGAGGTAAATTAAACAAATGTCTTTGGGAGGATATGGATCGAAGAGCAATTTAAATAATTTTTGGTGTTCTTCATTGAATAAAAGTACATACACGGGTCAAAGTCATTCCTGTATGTCACAGCCACCAATGCGACTAACGCGGCCAGGGCTGTTGCAGTTAATTGTAAGTTTATCGCCATTCCGATATCTGTATCATCTTGTCTGAAACAAAAAATGTGTGTGTACTGGAAAAGCCAATTATTAATAAATGAAAAGCTGTTGCATTGACTGTGCATGAAAATCAGAATTTATATATTGCAAGAACCTTCAAAACCCACACAACTCTCTATGAGAGAGAGGGGGGCAAGTACATGGAGAAGAGGGAGATGAAGAAAGGGCTCCTAACTTCCACACGCAATTATTAGCATAAAACACACACACACACACACACACACACACACACACACACATTAAACAAGCTGATATGTGTTCCAGTATATCTATAGCATTATCATACATGTACGTACAGTTGCCCTCACTTACTACCCGTGAATCATGGGGTCTTTTCATTTTTTAGAGCACCCCGGAGGGAAGGAAAGAATCGACGAGTGGAAGAAGAGGAGGACGAATAGAAACATAACCACTGAAATGTGCTACTCATCACGAACAGTTACGCTCTAGAATAACGTTAACAAGACGCAAATCACTGTCATCGCATCCGAACATGTCTAATTATGCTGCAACAAGATACTCACCATCGTGATTCACCTGTACAGGTAATTGCAGGTAGAATATATGGCATGCAAACAGCATTAAATACAACACCGTGTCTCCGTATCCTCATTGCGAGTACACAGCTTCATCCTCTTGATCAAATGCTGCTTACATCACTGGCGGACAGGACTGACATCTCCATCAATGTGCTGCTAATAACATCCTTAGGCCCTTAACCCCACGTTAAGAACAGAGATGCTAAAGCCTGTGGAGTTATGAACTGTCGCAGCCTTCACCTGTGTCGCGACACAGCACGCGTTGTTAAGTAGGTCATTCACAGTACATGTAGGTCACGTTAAAGGAAAGCAAGGAGGGCGCGTGTCTCACCTTTATTGATAAGAAGTGCATTGTTTACATAAGGTTCATTCGAAGGCCCACAGGTGGGGTTGGACAGTTTGGAAACAATAGCCCGTTTGAACGGCAAAGGATCGCTCTATATCAAAATTAGGTCTTAACCCAGCATGCCATTTCATAAATCCGTTCATCTACATGTACAAGTAAGAATGTGATTATTTATTATTTATTTATTTATTTATTTTAGAAAAATCAGGCCTCTCTTTGAAACCGCTGGCTACAGGCTGAAATATGTGTGTTAGTGTTGTACTGGAAGAAAGGCATAAGGGTACGTCGTGTATTCACAACATGTGTCTCACTGCACTGGTGCATGTACCGGGGGAAAGTGCCCACTGAGTATCACTGATGTTATATTCACCGAAATTAAAATAAAATATTAATGGAACTATTACATGTACTAACATCATTATCATCATTATCATCATCACCATCATCTTATTATTATTATTATTATAATTATTATTATTATTATTATTCATCTTTCTTTCGTTTACTGGTTAAATGGGCGCATAACCCTCATAACTCTCTCTGAATACGGTATCACAACCATTGTATTCTTAATACATCTAATTGGCTTACTTTGAACCAGGTAAGGAATCAATCCCTAGATTGGGTTTGCATTACTGGATGTCTATTTCAAATTAGTCATCATTATACTAATGTCACTTGGGCTTATTTTCTGAAAGAGACGTCATTCGACATCAATGATACCGTGCAGTTGCATAACATGCACGTGGATGGGTTTCAAACCAAATCAGGACGACCAATCAGCCACCGAATTTGCACGTGCTCTGATTAATCCTGCTTCTAATAATTTGTTAATTGGCCACGAGGGGCACATTTTGTTTCGTGCGCTCAAATCGATCAATCCCTCAGTGATGGACATCGAGAAGATTGCGTGCTTTTCCCGGCATAACTAAGTGATAGTAGGCTAGAATATAAGACGTTTCACGCGCTAGTCTGATCCTTTTTGAAGTCTTTTAGAAGACGAACCGTTTGAAAAGCGTTGCCAAGCTGACAGAGCTTTTCAGTTTTATTATTATTTATTAATTAACTGATTGTTTGTACGTAATTTATTTGGTACGAGGGTCGGCACAGCAGACATGCATTCTATGTATGCCAATGGGCCAATTGACCAAATGACTACTTGACATTTAGATCAAGGAAGCCTTTACCGCTGACAAGCTGTACACCAACATTAAGACTGCAGATATTCTAAGCAAGATCATCGTAAGCACTGAATGAAAAGGTGTTTTGCCGTTTAACTTGCAACGACATGGTTCTGAGCACAAAGCTGCACTTGCACTCCTATCGACAGAAATAAATGGCAGAAAACCAAGGAGGCAAAGTGGAAATCCTGACTTCCATGTATGTGTAGGAAACGGATTTGAAAATCGAACAAAAGAACTTTGAAACATGATTCTTGGAAATGTGACACTCACGACTGACTTAGACTATGCCCGATGGAATGATTCCCTGGAAAGTCACTCCTTCATGAATGGCACCGATGCGGCAAACAACGGATCAACTTTGACCAGCTCAGAAGAGTTGATTGCCTGGACACGTTTGGGTATGCTCGCAGTGTCGATCATCGGTATGCTTTGCAATGTTTTGATCATTCTTTTGGTCACTTTGAGAAAAGAGGTTAGAAAATGCCCAGTGTCCGTCTATCTGTCCGCCTTGGCCATCGCAGACTTCATTTTCTGCTTGGATTTATTACGTTGGTATTTGGAATGGGCTGACTTAATTCCAATATCATGGGGGGATATTTATTGCAGCATTGCCAATTTCCTTGGTCATTTTGCAACGGGTCTTGCGCACTGGATTATCTTCTGTATCTCAGTAGAAAGAATGGTCAGAGTAGTTTTCCCGTTCAAAGCTAAGACCCTGTTGACTGTGAGACTTGCCAGGATCGGCGTTGCCGTGTTCGTATGCTGGTCCGCCCTGCCGAACATTGCCCGCTTTGTTTTCGAGCGACAAATACCTTTATACAACACCACGTGGATTTGCTGGACATTGCAAACCGATACCATAGGGCCGCTGTATTTTAATCTCTTGCGAATACTGATAGAAACGCCTCCAGTGTTTTTGGTCATCGTCATCAACTGCATCACGGTGTTCAAACTGCGTTCCCACTGGACAAGAATGAAAAAGGGGGGTTTAAGGCACCAGAGTGAACACTGTCCTGGTGGGGTGCAGATTTCGCCGCAGGAAACGGCGCTGACTGTTACTTTGGTCGTCAATGGGATGTTGTTCGTCGTCTTGGAAACGCCTTACTTAGTAACGGAGTTCATAGCGCACTACAGGCCATCAGATGACATTACCGCACTGCACTTCATAGTGGGGAATGCCTTCAAATTGGTAAGCGGTATTGATCATGCTTGCAACTTTTTCGTCTACGTTATCGGATCTCCCATGCTTCGACGTGAATTTTGCGCCATTTTCTCATGTAACGGAGGCACCCAGCAAAGCAACCCCGCGGTGGCACTTAATTCCTTGAAGTCTGCTGGCGACATGCAAGGTAGTAGTTATACCCTAACGTCTGTCAGCACTCAGCAGTCTTGTTGTACCACGAGTAGCATGGACACGGCTTTGTCTGAAGGCAAATAGTAAAATAACGAAACTTCTCAAAACAACGTGGCTCTGATTGTGAAATGACGGCATTCCGGCCCTATGAATGGTAAGATTGATAAATGCTAACTCTTAAACTGACATTGTAGTTTGGATAATGTATTGGCATATTACACATGAACATCGGAATAATTGTTTCTGGTACATGATATCCAGATATTGTGATTAAGATAATTTAACAATGGTTATAAAGAAACGTATCATTTTGTTTTGATTGTTTGGTGAAGGTGTTGTACTAAAAAAAAGACAATTAATTGTGTGATTTATAAATGTTGTCGACTTAGGTTGTATCTTATGGCAAAGTAGTAAGATGCAGTAATCAAAAGCAATTTGTCTTACCAAAGACGTCAAATGTACAAGAATAACAGGCCCAAGAAAATAGATCCTATAATCATGATGGTGTAGACATAAGCCTTAGCATTACTTACGGATATCATCTTTTCTATTTAAAAAAATATTTATGTTAACCTAATATCACTCATTCCGTGAAACCTCGTTGGATATCTAAGCATATGTAGAAATTCATTGTTTAATGATTTTATAAGTTATTCATTTAATCAATTGATTTATTAATTCATGATTTATACATACATTTTCTTCTATTATATTTGTTAAAGAGTATGTTGCATGTGATTGAATAAAAGTTTATGCACTCAAAAAATTAGTTTCCCCCTACCTTCTCGAGGGGGCATGCCAGACCATTATTCTGATTACATTAACGGCACTTTGTATAGTATGCCCACAGATATAGGTCGATCCTGCAGGTGCGCTTACTTTATTCTGAACGCTTCCATCTATGATGTGCGCTTGCAGCCCCAGTTCCCATGTGCGGATTATAAGTGCGTAGTAACATTGTATTATTAAAACTTATTATAATATAACAATTCACTCGTCCTTCCTCTGCTGGTTTGATGCTCTCAATCTCTCATCCTCCCTCTGCTGAGTTGAAAGGTTCCCAGTGCACCATGGCCTGTTTACAAAATAGTGTGGCACACCTTGACCTGGTAGAAGCCATGATGTCACCCTATCAGCGTCTTCTGTAGCTCCTTATAACCTGCTGTTTCCCACGGTGCGTTGATGCATGTAAGACTGCATCATTGCGAATAAAGGGACCGAAGTGTCTCCATCAAGCATATGGTAAAAAAAAACAAACCGGGAGAACAGTTCTGAAAATGGGCACCCTAAATGTAATCGGTATTCTGGTCGCGGTGGTGATTGCCGCTGGCCACACACAAGGCGTAGACCAAGATGTTTTTACTAAACAGATGTTGCTGTACAAACTGAACTATCAAGTAAGTCTTGCTCGGTAAATCTCTCCTCCTCTCTCTCTCTCTCTGTTGGTTACAGAATAACTAATTAAAATACACTTTGTAAAATAAAACCGAAATCAACTTTATAGCGCTGAGAAATCGCGGACGATGACCAAAGTCAATGTATTCCCTTTGGTTTCATGGTAACATAACCAATCAGTTAGCTACCTTGATTATAAAACACCGCCATTCCGTTATCCATAACAGGTGAAACAAATGGACCAGGAACTTTTTACCAGATGTCCAGGGTTTTTCACCCACCCTGACCATTCGTCCATGGGAATTATTGGCCGTAGAGCAGCCTACGGGGACGCCTTCTTGGACCTGGAGATTAAGTTGGCCAGTAAGACGCTGGATGACATGAAGAAAAAGTACTTGTTGTGTTTGGAGAATCCGAGCGCTTTTAGGGGACCCACGACTACTAAACCTACAACTACCACTACTACCACCACTAAACGCACGACAACCATGAAAGCGACTACGACTACTTCTGCTATTTACTTCGGTGAGAAAATAGCATGCCAGATATTTTCAATCTCGTCCCTAACTTGACAGGTTTAACCATCGGGTTTTAATATTACAATAAACATTTAGACAAATGAATATTGATTCATGCCAAAGACAAACAGTCAACAAGTCCCTATTAGACTTAAGTGGTAAATCTCTCCTCTCAGACATCCAGAATGGGAAGTTCTCAATTATATATTAATTGCTTATTGAATGGCATTTGGTATCTGTCAGTCAGTGAGTTGCATTCGTCGTTTTGATACCATTTAGGTCTTCAGTTCCCTGACCGTTCATTATCTTGCAATAGCAGTCTTTAACCTGGTTTAACTGGCCCAAAGGAAGTTATGGAAATCCGAGAACTTAATGCAGACCCTAGTAATTGTTTATGATAGCATACTGACATTGTCTATGTTTTAATTATTCCAGAAAATTTGCCAAACTAAAAACAATGCTTTTAGCAAATGGCCATCCGTGTCATATCTCCTACTGTCGTAGCATTTAGGTAGAATCAAGGGGTTATACACTATGAAAAGGGCAAGTTCCTTTTTTAGGTGACTTTGGTTTTAAAGTTCTCCGATCCAAAAACATCACATACAGAAACTACGATTTTCTGGCACTGGAGGTGAGAATTCCGGACGACAGGCAGAGCAAGTCAATGAATTGGTGCCGCGACTATCAGCTTTTATGCCAAAGTCTCTCTCGTCGTCCGACCGGGTGTGGGGAAAGATTTAAATCTACATATGGATACCAACAGTAAGAGCTTTAACGCATTTCTAATGTTTTACAATTATTTTTAATCCTGTAAAGATGGCACTTTATGAATAGGAGTTTAAAATATTATCACAACACCGAAAGACAAAGATGCTTTTCATCTAAAACTGTGGATTAAAAGCTGCGCCATATTAAACATGTATATTTCATCTTCAAGGGAAACAAGTCTGGTGAATCCACAATTCGCTAAATGTGAATGTGTGTGTTGTGTGTGTTTAGGGGGTGGGCACACGTTAACTTATTCATTTTCATAATTATTTTCATTATTATCATTATTATTATTATTATTATTATTGGGAGAGGACGTACCCCAGAATTTAAGAGGTAATAGGGGGCACATTCCCGCTTTGCCCTCTCTTGTGTCCGTCAGTAGCAATTAAGTGTTTATTTTTTAAGCTGCGTTGGTGCTTAAAGAACGCTCGGATTTTATATCACAATATTTTGGTTATTGAATTCCAGTTGTGCGTCCGATTACAACTCTGACATGGACATCGGGGACGTCCTTAGCTGCAATCCTTCCAGAAACATAGCGTCTGCAGTCAACCTGGCGTTCGGTGATGGCAAAGCCCCAGCAAAGAGCAGCTATAACGCCTTTGGCTTCCATTCTTGCACCAGTCATACCTGCCAAAAGAGCATCGAGAAAAGTGACATAGCATTAAGTTATATGAAGGGGTCGTGGCAGAACAACGGGACTGAGACCATCATGTACACGCTGTGTCGTTGACCAATGGTATCCACACAATGGCACCACAGAAGCACGTTATTTGTGCGTGATATCACTTCGTCTATCAAATGATTTTCTATTTTGTGATTGACGTCAATCGTCAAAATCTAATGAGAGACTAAAATATTAAAGGTAATGCAGTGTTATCCTCTTTTGTTAACGTAATTATAAAAGATTATAAAAACTACTGGTACCTTCTTTTACACGGTCGCCATTAAGAACACTCTGACTTATTGCAGTTCCATTTCTTTAACATATTAAGTTTAAAAAAGGAGGACAGGTAGATTTTAAAAGTTTTTGGTGGAAGAATCGTGAGTAAAAATATTATACTGTCCATGATAATCATTACTTAGAGGTAGTTTAAATAATTCGTTAGCCAGGTGAGATAACACATTAGACGAAAAAACTCACTGCTCTTAATGTTAACATTAGCATGCAAAAGAGAACGCTGCCTTAATATAACGGTTTGATGGAGCTACAACTCACTGTAAAGCAAATATCATTCTATATAATAGAGACCCGGAGAAGTCACTTACAAGTACCTATACAAATGCTGGTAGAACTCGTAAAAAAGAATTTAAAATTACACTCCTATTACACACATGAACATAATGGAGACATACATGTACACGAACTTCGAATATTTGACAGACCAGAATGCTCTTACTCCAAGTAATAGAAGGCCTAAGGTAAACCCAATTATATCATATCTTCTGTATTGCTTTGAAATCGTCAACGTACACACTGCACCATGTATAACTGAGGATGACGCACCGTGACCTTAAAGACACTATCAGAGACCAATGTGCCCCTGCAACCTGTTTTTTCCCACGACACTCCCTAAATAGTATCAGGAATTTACCAATTGATACAGAGGTGACTACAGAGAGCAAACGAGAAGGACGTAGTGCTTGGAATAAAAATTGAAGGATAAAAGTTCTGAAAATGGGCTCCATAAGTGTAATAGGTTTTATAATGACCGTGTTGATTGCCGCTGGTCATACAGAAAGCGTGGACCAAGATGTATTTACTAAACAGATGTTGCTGTATAAACTGAACTATCAAGTAAGCCTTGCTTTGATATTCTCTGTTTCTCTTTTTTTTAATGTGACAACAACTTCAACTTTGATAGAATTCCTTCTGTTATGAATCTAACTAACCGAAACCAAAAATCTTAAATTCCGGTAGCATGGCGTAATCAATGCAGTTAAATCATTCAAATAGTACTTTGGCAATCTTCACAATATTTTCTTTGATTTCGTGGTAATTGAACTATCCTGCCAAAATAACATCACCATTTTGTTAACATACACCAGGTGAAACAAATGGACCAGGAACTTTTTACCAGATGTCCCGGGTTTTTCACCCACCCTGACCATTCGTCCATGGGGATCATTGGCCGTAGAGCAGCCTACGGGGACGCCTTCTTAGATCTGGAGATTAAGTTGGCCAGTAAGACACTGGATGAGCTGAAGAAAAAGTACTTGTTGTGTTTAGAGAATCTGAGCGCTTTTAGGGGATCCACGACTAATAAACCGACAACTACGTCAACAAGTACAACTACCTCTACGACTAAACGCACGACAACCATGAAACCGACTACGACTACTTCTGCAGTTGACAATGGTAAGCTGACAATAATCTCACCACTCCTTTGGGCTACTCTTAGGTTTATAACGTTATTGGCAGGTTACAAGCATCAGGAGTAACAAGAGCTAAAGCAAATAATTCTTTCATTAATAACATGTGCCGTTAGAGTAACATACTATACGGTTAGCAAGTAGTTTATGGTTTATAACTTGTACATAACATTTTATACATTGCATCTCATATGGTGGACGGTGATCTGCTTTAGTTATGGCTCTTGGTATGTTTTGTAAAAGTTTTCAGTCCAATAGCAGTGCGTTATTAAGTGGTTCAACTGGTCAAAGAGACAATATGAAAATCTGGGTTCTAAATTCAGATATTCATAATTGGTTTTGAACCTTGCAAACTACCCTTCTATATACTAATGTAATATTAGAAAATTTTCAAACCTAAAAGGCGAGAAAACTTTGAGGTGAGAAAAATTGTGTGCCACATCTACAACTGCCTTAGTACCGTTGTATCAGGAATGGTAGTCCTAGGAATGGAACTCCGGGGTCGCATATTATTAGTACAGGCTAGGGTTAGCCGGAGTATTATTATATGAGACCATTTATGTCACCTGCTCAAAGTACTGGGGAACAGACTACTGTTCCCAGCGAACAATCATTCTTACCACACCGGTACGGGGAAGTAAAATATTCGAGTAAAAGGACGTATTTCTTTACAGGTGAATTTGGTTTCAAGGTTCTTCGAGCCAAAAACATCACATACAAAAACTATGATTTTCTGGTACTGGAGGTGAGAATTCCGGACGACGGACAGAGCAAGTCAGTAAATTGGTGCCGCGACTATCAACTTTTGTGCCAAAGTCTCTCCCGTCGTCCGACCGGGTGTGGGGAAAAATTTCTATCAACATCAAATTACAAAAAGTGAGAATTCAATGTTTTCACATGTTTCTTTGTGAAGATTATATAATTATATATAGATTATAGATATTTAGAGGGGGAAGGGACCGACGCTAAGAGGGGCAACTGATACCCCTGCGCCCATCATTGTATAAATATTTTATATTTTAAGCTGATAAAATTGATGCTAACAAACTAAGAATTAATATCATGTTTTTCGTTTGCTAACAGTTGCGCTTCCGACTACAACTCTGACATGCGCATTGGAGACGTCCTGAGTTGTAATCCTTCCTTTAACGTAGCGTCTGCAGCCAACCTGGCGTTCGGTGATGGCAAAGGCCCAGCAAAGTACAATTATAATGCCTTTGGCTTCCATGTCTGCAACACTCACACCTGCCAAAAAAGCATCCAGAAAAGTGACACTGCATTGAGCTATATGCGGGGGTCTTGGAAAGACAACGGGACTGAGACCATCATGTATACACTGTGTCGTTAAACAATGCCAGGCATCTACTAATTGACGTTACAGTCGTACGTTATGTGTGCGCAGCATCACAAATGATTTGCGGTTTTGTGAATGACATCGACCGTCACAATCTTATGAAAAGTAAAACATTCAAAGTCATGTAGTATCCTCCGCTTTTGTTTACGTAAATACAAGAAATTATACAAACTATTGGTATGTTCTTTTACACGACCGCCATTAAGAACACTCTGCTTTAATGCAATTCCATTTATTTACTAGATCAAGTTTTAAAAAGGAGAACAGGTAGAATTTATAAGCTTTTGAACATGGTGTGTCGTCGTCAGTGAAAGTAAAGTTTTTGGTAGAAGAATCGTCAGCAAAAATGCTATGTTCTCCACGATAACAGGTACTTAGTGGTAGTTTAAAGAATACGTCAGCCAGGTGAGGTAACACATTCAACGATAACCCACTTCTCTTTAAGTTAACATTAGTATATAAAAGAGTACGATGCCTAAATATAGTGGCATGATCTTCCTAAAATTCACTGTAAAGCAAATATCCGTTTATATAAGAAAGACCTGAAGAAATCACCAGTTCCTATACAAACGCAGGCAAAGCCATAAAGTAGAACTACGAAGACACTCCTCTTACACACAGGATCATAATAGGGATATACATGTACACATGCTTCCATATTTTGACAAACCAGTATTGTCATAGCAAGTCACTTAATGTAAACCGAAGTGTCTCATCTCCTCTGTATAGTTTTGAAATGATCTACGTTCACCCAGTACATCTTAAAATGACGCGTCCTGACCTTAAACACGCGTTCAAACGCTATCAGAGACCAATGTGCCCCCGCAACCTGTTATTTCTCACTACACTCCCTAAAACGTATCACGTATCACGGATGTATATATGCAGAGGTGAGGACAGAAAACATATGGAAAGGACGTACAGGTAGGACGTGGATTAAAAATTGAAGGCTAAACAGGAGAAAAATTCTGAAAATGGGCTCCGAAAGTGTAATCGGTTTTCTAATCGCCGTAGTGATTGCCACTGTCCATGCACAAAACGTAGATCAAGGTATTTTTACCAAACAGATGTTGCTGTACAAACTGAACTATCAGGTAAGCCTTGCTTTGATATTCTCTCTCTAGCTCTCTTCTTAATGTGACATCATCTTTAATTTTAAGTTTAAATCCCGATAGTATGTTGTAATCTCTGCAGTCAAATCATTCAAATAAGACCATGACAATGTTCACAATAATTTTTTCATTCCCTGGTAAGATATAATTCCTGATTATATAAATTCACCTGCCTGTTTATACACACCAGGTGAAACAAATGGACCATGAACTTTTTACCAGATGCCCAGGGTTTTTCACCCACCCTGACCATTCGTCCATGGGGATCATTGGTCGTAGAGCAGCCTACGGGGACGCCTTCTTAGATCTGGAGATAAAGTTGGCCAGTAAGACGCTGGATGACCTGAAGAAAAAGTACCTGATGTGTCTAGAGAATCCAAGCGCTTTTATGGGACCTACGACTACTAAACGCACGACAACCGTGAAACCTAGTACGACTACTTATAGGGAAAAGGGTAGGGTGACGGTTATATTTCGAATTTCTTTAGATACTCCTACCCTGTAAACATAATAGTATTCAAGAAACTGAGCAACAAGCTTAAACGGAACATTCCTCTCACACTCCTCTCATAATTCCATTATTAACATATGTTACAAGAAAAGCAAACGATAAACGTGCTTTTTAATATATATATATATATATATATATATATATATATATATATATATATATATATATATATATTGGTTCTTGATATTACAACTTCCTACTAGTTGATCATGCATACGTATACACTGTAGTAATGGGCGTTTTTTTTTACATTACGTGTACAACTGGTCAAACTGAAAATCCGGACGCGACGTATAGTTCCAGATAATTGCTTCTTAACTTCATCTGTTTGCCAAAGGTGCTGTCAGAAAACTGGAAATACTTAAAATTACACCTTATGACCTATGGTCCTAGCTGACATATCTCATATACGGGGGAATAAAATACGAATAAAACGACGTTCTTTTTTAGGTGAATTTGGCTTCAAGGTTCTTCGAGCCAAAAACATCACATACAGAAATTACGAGTTTCTGGCACTGGAGGTTAGAATTCCGGACGATGGGCAGAGCAAGTCAGTGAACTGGTGCCGCGACTATCAGCTTTTATGCGAAAGTCTCTCTCGTCGTCCGACCGGGTGTGGGGAAAGATTTCTATCCATATCAGGTTACAAAAAGTGAGAATTCAAAAGCTTTTTCTTTAGTTTTATAAAGATAATATGTGTTCAATAATCTTGGGGGAGGTGGGGGAGAGAAGGGAATCCCGACTTTAAGAGGGCTGACGTGAACCCTGCACCCGTCATTGTAAAAGCATNTTGGGGGGGGGGGGGGGGGAGAGAAGGGAATCCCGACTTTAAGAGGGCTGACGTGAACCCTGCACCCGTCATTGTAAAAGCATATATATTTTCAACCGGTAAAGTCGATACTAAAAACGTATTGAATTTACATATTGTTTTTCGGTCATTTGATTCCAGTTGCGCTTCCGATTACAACTCTGACATGCGCATTGGAGACGTCCTGAGTTGTAACCCTTCCACTCGCGTAGCGTACGCTGCAAACCTGGCGTTCGGTGATGACAGAGGCCCAGCAAGAAGCAGTTATAACGCCTTTGGCTTCCATTCCTGCAACAGTCACACCTGCCAAAAAAGCATCCAGAAAAGTGACACGGCATTAAGTTACATGAAGGGGTCGTGGCAGAACAACGGGACTGAGACCATCATGTACACGCTGTGTCGTTAAACATGGCATCTACAAAATGGCACTACAGACGTACGTTATGCGGGTGCGATATCACTTTGTCTGCCAAATGATTTTCTATTTTATGATTGAAGTCGACCGCCAAAATTTTATGGGAGAATAAAGCATTCGAAATCACACAGTTAGCCCTGCTTTTGTAAACGTTTTGGATAGCTTATACAACTATCTTCTCTGTACACAGCCCCATTAGGAACACTTTGCTTTAGTTCAATTTCTTAAATATGTCAAATTCGAAAAAAAAGTCATGAGGAGGACGGATGTGTAGAAGACGCGGTCTTCACATTACGCAAGATGGTGAAAGGATTTTGGTAGATTAATCGTTAGTTAAAAACTATAGGGCTACTGTCCGCAAGAATCTATACCTGGAGGTAATTAATACGTTACTCAGTTGAGTAAACTACCTTGTCAAATATTCACTGGTAAAGTCTTAACGTGAATATACATAGAGTACGGATTAAGTTCCCTAACGACTTTATGTTCCTCATCGTAAAGCAAACGTGTCCAAATACCAAATACTTAACGAAGTCACTGAAGGAGATAATTCAAGACAGAGGAAAGAGCAAGCCAGTGAACTGGAGGCGCGACCATCAGCTTTGATGCCAAAGTCTCTCTCGTCATTCTTATGGTTATGGGGAATATTTCGGCTGAGAATTTGAAAGTATAACTAAAGATTTTGTAAACATATAAGAATAAATGATATTCATAATAAAAAGTGCTGAACTGATGGTCTTTCATGACAACGCGGAAATCCACATAAACGTCCGTTCACAAGTCATAAAGAAATCTTCTATGTTCCCATAACTCAGTAGGCGTGCCAGACATCAGAATCGCTTAAGCTGAATGCAATTTAGCGAGAACCGCCTCGGAGATAGACTGGCCCCGCAAGATCGAAGTAGGTATGGGAACGGGGTCTTTGTCGCTTGCCGCATGGTCGATTACAGCTGAAATCCTACAGTGTTTCATGGCATATAATTTTAATTTCGGCCCCCACCCTTCATAATACCCACCCTCAGCCTTGGCCATCAGGTGCCGGGTAGTATGTTTTACATGTATGTCTTGTGTTGTTCATGCCTGTAATCATATATTACAAAATGGAAGGTGTTTAATGATATTATTGTTTAATCACGAGCCGGCGCATGCGTATGCCCAAGTTGACAATTGCTATCGTCTTCAATTAGTGAGAGATTTTACTCAAAGCTCTTTTTTTTTTTTTTTTTGCTTTAAAGCATTTTTATTCACACGTTACAACCTTTATGACTACAATTGTTGATATCTCCTATTTTTACGCAACATTATTTATAGTTAACTATTCTTGTAACTTCTGATTCATTATCGCGTACTGCGCTTATCGCGTTTTCTTCAATCTATATTTTCCTTCCAAGTGAAATAGACATTACTGCACTTGTTTCAAAGTCATGACAACATTGCACCTCTTGATCGACTCCACAAATTAATCATTCTAATACAATACCGTATTTCATCTAACAACTGCACAAACCAACGACTGTCATCTTAATACAACTGCAATACTAAAAGTGCGGCTAGCCCGGTTTCTTTATATGCTCTCAAACTCCAATATGATAAACACACTTGGTCTCGTAAATCGGGTTGTCCACCGCTTGATATACTTATAAGAATACCAAACTTCCAATTATTGAATTCTCTCCGAAAAACTTATAGACAATCGCAATTAAACTGGTAATACATGTAACAAACAAAGTCTACATTTCTGTAGCATGCCAGATATATATATACGCACAGTACAAATAAAATATATATTAGATATTCTGATTATTTATCAAACTCAGACCGTAAAGTTTCGAGTCATCTTTACCAAGAAGCAATTATAAGCAAAAGCCTTTTGATTCATTTTGTCAAGGTGTCTTCAACTACATGTGCAAATCTGCTCTGTCAGTAAATGGGCTTCTGTATACATGACTAGGGATCTTACATTAGATAACTCATAGGACTATGTATCTTGTCTTCAAACTGATAAATACATTAATTAAGAATGAGAAATTATGTACAATAAAAGAGTGCATCTCAATACTATGAACATTGATTTCCCTTGAACTTGTAATTCAGATCATATTTGTATTAAAGATGTATACGAAGCGCACACCCGCACCATACATGTATCATTTACTCTCAGTTCTTATGTACATTTAATTATTATGGAAAATCATCCCGTTATGTTCAATAAATGTGCATAAAAAGTGCCTTTAAATACTACACACGGTGTTTTCCTTTTAAATAATATTTATGTCTTAAATTATTACAGTGACACATTAGAGATTTTAAAGCTAAATATAATGTTTGTGATCACATGTAAACATAAAACAAATTACTCCTTTTATAATAATAAGCAGGAATAATAAAGGTATTTTCTATCACTGCAAATATACACTCGTTTACCATATGGTATCACAAGGGCCTTTAGTAGCCCCTGTTACAAAACTGAATAAGTGTCGAGTCAACATTGAATATGTAACAGACTCGCAACGACTCCTGTGGCCCAATCTAAAACTGCTGGTTGGCATGTAGATATATATGGACTACACTAACAATTTTATATACATATTAAAACATACATGACTACTTAGTAATTCTGTTGATTTAGATCTCACATCTCTTTTTGAACGACACTTTATTGTCGCCCTATTCATTTTTTCGTAATTAGAAACAGTCGACAAGAACTTGCATTCCCAGAGATTTAGATCGATCCATCTGGATCGACCTAACCCCCTGGGGGTTCACACTAAATTGCAGTCAGCCGAGCGATCACGAGAGTTAATTACCCCCTTACAGCTTTAAGTAGGCGGGACAGACGCAGTAATGTAGTGAGACTACCCACAGGGATAGATGGATCTAAAATCTGTGAGAATGTGCATGCAAATCTGCTCAATATAAGAATGAAGGTTAAGAAGGCTGAATTTTTCAACCGTAGGCTTTTCGGTCCGTACGTGACCACAATTGGTACACTCGAATTTTGTCGATTTTAACAACCCTAATGGACCGGACCAGTAATGGGACAATATAATCCAGATAATCCCCCACTGAAGTCCATCCACGAAAGAATCAAGATGTGGGCCAAAGTTGAAAGGTTGAAAAATATTTAAGAATAAGGAATTGAAAATAACAACTAAAATTAGAGTTATAGGGATAAAAAGAGTGCGACTGAAATGTGGCTCTTGCAAAGAAGGTTGTGCATTTCTTGTGCAGAACTAGTAACGTTCCCAATAGAACACGCACTCAAATGAAGACGTTACTGACTATGTCTACTGCCTGCTTGTTGCCCGGACGAGCATTTGGTTTACTTCTGTGCTGCAGTGCTGTCGTATATGACAGACTAGCTACAAGGAACAATCTCTCTCTCTCTCTGATTGAAACGTCCATATTAGTTCCCACAGTAGGTACCTCAATATAAACATCTCACTATACATGTACACATATAAAAACTGTGATCCTTCAACTCAGTTGAGTTTCAATAGGGGAGTATATGTAAGAGGCGTATTAATGCAGCCCAGTTTGTCTTTGTTTTATATAATTTCAATTGTGGCCGCATGAATTTTCAACGAAACATAATATTAAAGATAAAGCAAAATATCATTCATCTGTCTGTCATCACAAGCAATTGCATCTTTTTACGGTCAAATCCTGTTTTAAAGGCAATCCAATCAAACACACGGCTAAGTGGCACAGCTACAGTGAGAAGCATGTCATTTTCAATACATCCTCCAATTAACATTGCTAAAGGTTTTCTTTGGGTCTGATCTTGATCCGCCGTCGTTATAATGGATCCACTGTCGCCGTCAACGGAGAAAGAAGTGTGACTGCTCGGTTGAGTGCTCAGCTGACGGCTGTCTGCTTTAAAGGCCATGACCTTGACAACCGTTTCGCAATTATTTTCGGACAGTTTCACTTTCTTACTATAAGCTGGATGAAACAGTTCGCCAAATGTTTTGTCCGACCCAGATCCATACTTCTGTACCTTGACACCAGGACTAATTGTCAACGAATCCAAATCATCTACATTGTATGGGACCATATGGTCTTGAGCTGGAGCTTCACCGTCTATTTCAACACAGGCAGCGTCAATTAAGTACTCTTCATAATACGACTCGGGCCAAGGTCCAAACCACCTTGAAATCACTTTCCCAAATGATGTAAACATTTTCTGTGTTTCATTGCGTTCTTCTACATAACATACCTTGAGCAGGTCTGGGGGTTTGTCGCCAAGACAATGGCAACACATAATACCATAATATTTCCCTCCATAATATACAAATCCTCCCATGGTGCCTGATCTTGGGACACTCACCTCCGTATAGCCTTTGCCTTGAAACGTGATAGAACCGTCCTGGCCATGGGGTAGCTCATTTATTTCGAAGTTTAAAGTGCAGTTATATGATGACAGTTGTATTTCTATTTCATTTTTCTTACTATAAAGAACGTTCACATGTGCGATGCTTTTTTCACTGTCATACCAATAGCTCCTTACATCGGGACACCTTATACAAAAAACGCAAACATTAAGTCGATAATGAAACTTGTTATAAATATTATATAATGACGTTGGCACTATCGTAACGTCAGTCTTAAAATAACGACACATAATGTCAGAGGGGAATTCAATACGCATAACTTTAACAATACATGTAAGATTTTAAACACAAATTCTACATTTATTCTAAGCAATTTCTTGATGAACCTATCTAAGGGCAGTCACATATAATACGTTTTGATATTCTTACAGATAAATGCCATGAGTTAATACTGTAAAAATAATTTTCCTATAATCCGACCTACTGATGTACCTCGACACCTGTCCATTTTGATGTAGTTTAGGATCACGCGCAACCAGAAAGTCAGTATTGGTTGCGCGAGGAATATGGAAGAAAAGCTTTTCGTTTATTTCTCCAGAAGTTCCATAGCTTTGGTCACTGCCAGAAGGCTTAAATACAGTTTTCCTCAGGCAAATTCATTCAATAGTTAAAAGTATGGGATTTTTTTCGAGTGGATGTCTTTTGTTTGGTAACTTGAAGTAGACAGATAAGTCTTGCAGTGTACAACTTACTTGTTTAGGTATAATTTCACCTCAGTGGGGATGTCTTCTAAATTATCGCTCTTCCACTTCTGTTTGATACCGACTGCCGTACGTTTCTTCTAAAAACCAAACATATAAGAACATAATATTAAAATTAAACGTATTTAAAAATACACATAATGAAAACCAAACTTTTCAATAATAATTTAATCAGCTGTTCCTTGCTTTCTGCAGCATATAAAGTGATCAATGTTTTTATATATAAAATGCATGTATATTTCTCAAGTCCCTCTAAAACCCCTTCTTTTAAGCATGGGCCAACATTTTAGGTCTCGGTCATAACCGGCCACACGGGCTCTTACGGCTTGTATGCGTCCAAAATTTGCGCAGAATCTCACGTTCCGCTCAAGTTCTTCTTGCGAAATTTGGAGTTCGCAGACCGCCCGTAAGCAGTTACGGAGGATGTAGGACTTGTCCAAAAGATTCTACGAATAATCTGAGAACAGCAAGGAAGCAAGAGTAACTTGTTCCACTCGCAAGGAGTTCGCGAGAAATATGCAAGTGAGTCGTGTGTGGTCCAAGACGTACGTCGTAAACAATGAAGGGTAAGTGTCCTTTGCACATTGAGTACGACGCTCGCCCTTACAGCTAACGAACAAAGTCGAAAGCACGGCGGAAGTGCGTCGACCCCACGCCAGGAGTATAAAAGGCGTGTCTCGACAAATAACGTCGCTTGTGCTTCGTATACAATATTTCAAAAAATTCGAAATTTGCTCAATTCATCTTCAAATATTCCTCCAAATGACAAGGGAAAGAAGCTAAGAGAAAAGAAAAGATGGAAGTAGGAAAAAGAAAGAGGGGGAAACAGGAGGCAATGATGACGCACGCGGTCAGTACGTCAATACAACTAAATCAATCATATTATCACTACTAATCATCAACCGGTTTCTATTCGAAGTCGAATCACCTCCCGCTGAATTCTTACGTAATGTCAGACCAATTTGTTCAATTTTTGCTAAATACTTGTTGTGGAAGGTTAACTCGCTTGATGAGTATTAGATAAACCGACACTGAATCAGTCGCCACCTACCATGTGCGACACGGCTGAGCCACACCTAGCTGGGACTGCTGCGAAACAAAGGTCCCAATTGCAAGGTAAAACCTCTACTTTTCAGTGACATTTCTGATATATATGTAACAGGCCCATTTCTAGTCCACTTCCTCAGTGGCCCAGACAACATTCTACTGGTGTATTTGCATTGTTAACAGCATAATGAGCAGGTTAATTGACCGAGTTGGCAGTTTGTTTTATGGCATGTGTAATTATATAGCTAGGGGATATCTTTAGCCTCTTCAGGAGTTGAGCGGTACAGGTGAAATCTGACCTCAATTATTCTACCCAATTAGGTAGAGAAACAGACGGCGATGTTTTTCTGTTTACAGTGGTTTCCTCAGGGGTCGGCTGGTATTCTATCCTGAGAAAACCACTTTGGTGTTCTTTAAAGCAATAATAACTCTACCTTTTGAGATTCAAAATTCCGCAAGAAATACATTGTAAACAACGCATGGGAATATATTATATTACATTTTACCCCTACAACGGCTGTTATTGTAGTAAAACTAAAATAACGTGTATGTGCTTGTCAATCGGGCTTTCTTTGCCTTTCTTTCCGGTCGTCCGTTCCCAATGACGTTGGGGTATCACGCGGATTCTCGTGTTCATTCGAGACAAAAACAAATAAAGACGCCATAAGAAAGCAGACGCGTGATGCAATCCTCAGACGTAAGTTGCAAGTTTTTGTACAGTGCGTTGGATAACGAAAAGTCCAGAACTGCACACATTGTAGATATTATTGTATTTTGAGCAATGAGACGAATATTTCTTATGAATCTTATATTATTGTTATAAAGTGTTGTTGCTGTCTGCCTTTCCCGCGGTTTTAAGTAGGTCAACAGAAAATCTCGCTCGATATCATTTGACTATGCAATGTCAGAGATTTTAACAAAAAAAAAAAAAAAAACTTTTAGGCAAAAAACCTGGACTAACTTTGAATGCAGGAATGGGGTCGTTGGCCATTAGTAAGTACGGGAAAGTTGCCGATTACTCCAGGAAAATCAAATCTTTGGCCAAAACGAAGAGTATATTATGACTTTAAGTGTCTTGAAACGGCATCTGGTGGCAATTTACCCCTCATTCTGAACGGACAGGGTGGCTTTTGTTGCAACACTGTTACAAACACTTTTATGTATGTATTTTTTTTGTGTGTGTTTTACAAGTCCAAAGGAGAAAACAATTTAATTTTAAGTAATTTTTCTGGCGACGAGGCGGTTTTGGAATATAGTCAAACGGTGTAATGTGACAGAGCCGCCCACTATAGAGAGTCCGCTTCCCGTTTATTTGTATAAGTAAGCCTCGCCCTCGAGTTTGATCCACTTAGGTCAGACTAACCCTAACCATTATAACTAAATGGAGGACGGGCTTTTTGTTACACGGACCTTCAGTATCGCAACACCGTACGGATATTTATTACAAGTCCACAAGGGTACGAATTCTACCTGTCTTCAACCTGTATGTGTTATTTCTGACAACGAGGCGGGTTTTGGAGTATACATGTGCTGGTTTTCAGAGCATGCAGGTGATTATGGGCGGCTCTGTCTTGCAGGTGATTATAACAAGTTCAAAAAGGGGATAAGTTTGATTTTAACCGACATTTCTCATAAAGAGGGAGAACACAGAAGGGAAATAGCGCAACCTGCGTTAAAAATTTTGTATGCACATGTGTAGATTAAGGTAGCTCTCTCGATCGTACTAGCTTTTTCTGCGATCCGCGCAGATTTCGCGCATGAGTAGTGTTTTGCGATAGCGGAAAATGATAAAAATATAACTTGCAATAAAATATGTAATTCATCCTTTTATGAAATCTGTGTTGTTATTTTGTCCAAAGGGCTACGAGTTTGTCATTAATGCGTCGCGCATGATCAATGAACGCTTGGTCTTTTACGACGTTAAGTACCCACTCGCGACTTTGTTTACAAACGCAGCGATGGAAGAATTTTCGCGGAGAAGGGATGGACAAGGACGTTTTAATAAGGCTAGTGCAACAGTGACAAGATGTTATCCCGTGGAAAATATTCACAAGGGCTTGTTTTTTTTACCATGAAGTTCTTTAATGTGCTGATTTGGCCCATGATTACCATGTATGCAGCAAGACATTGTCTACTTCCGCATTGATTTCAGACCACTCAAGTTATTGTGACCGTGATTCGTTTGCTGAAAGCAATTCTCTTTTCTCTCATGATAAGTTACAATCATTAGACTCATCGCGTTTTGCTGTTGATTTAAGTGTGTTATTGAACAATATGATCTGTAAAGAGTGCAATTTTCAACTCTCCGGGCAAGATGCACAAGGTGTGCTTCCATCTGGCGTGAGCGGACATTTAGTGTTACGGTGCTCTTCTTGTAATGGCTTTGTAAAAGTACCCATGGACAAAACCCATACAGCACACAGCAGATGACCAAAGATCTTTGATGCAAATACCAAAATAGTTACAGGCACTGTTTTTTTTCCTTTTTCTAGTTCAAAATGAACTTGCAATGTAGTTAATAACATACCCATTTTATCGGTTGTTTAATGAGTAAACAATCGTGATTTACTCACGTCCATACAAAACATGTATATGTACACAGCATATGGTATTTGCAGTGTGAAAACAAAGTTAGTGAATATTGCAGTGCACCTGTTTTATTTAAGATAATAGAATTGCTATTTGAAGTAAATGTGAACGTAAAAATACTATACTGGCACTGGTAGTTGAAATTGTCATATATAATTATTAAACGAATTATGTATTTATTTTTGACAGTCATGTATCACATTGGTATTGATGGCAGACAGCTTAATAACTTATTGTCAACTGTCACCTTGCCAACCATGTCGAACAACTTAATTCAACATAGAAGTGAAGAGGTTAGCTCAGCCATAGAACAACTGGCAAGAGAGTCAACAGATCATGCACTTCAGGAAGAAGTTGAACTCACAAAAAGAGGTACTTTTATATGTTGAATGAAGTGTACAATACAAGGCATGTCCATGCATTTGATAAAATAGGGTACTGTTTATAAGATATTAATAAACTGATTTATCATATAAAATAATTAATGCCCCATACAATACATGTAGAAGAATTAAGTCAAGGATACTTTTTATTACAGGTGGCTGCCATGCTGCAATGCCTGATTCCCTACCATCCACAAGCACTGAGGCATTTGTTGATGAAGAATATGGTAATTATTCAGTAATTATGATGCATTGTTTTTTGATTATCTTAAATTTATTTGCTTTCAATAATTATATTTTTTAAAGATCTAAAATAATTTTTACACCACGTTACATTATGCCATAGTCTTTTTCTTATATTATTTAGAGTGTCACACAATATCCGCTTCTGCAGATGGAGCTTATCAGAAGAGAGGGTCAGGACGGTCTTACAACAGTCTTTCAGGTATAGAAATATTATATTATATTATATTATATTATAGACGAAACAACTGAAGTTCACAGCGATACAAGTATCAAATGTGGCATTCAAGTGCATGCTTGCTTGAGGTGCGTTCAGTACACTTTGTTTACACCGACAAGTCAAGGTCAGAAGTGCACAATTTTTCTGTATAACATAACGCAGTTTCAATTTTGATTAGTGAATTAACTTCAAGCTGTATGGATATTTTCTGAACATTTATAGAAGCTACGGAATATTTCTCAGTCCAAATTTCTTTAAGTCCAAATGAGTGGCGTTACGATGCACTTCCGGTTTTCTTCGAAATCTAAGCTTGCAGCACATTCAGGGCGTTCTACCTCAAAATGTACGCAGCCGCTTTGATTGGAATTTACAACACTTATTCCTTACATGATATAGCACATACGTGCATAATTTGTGAGCTTTAGCTGTCATACATTTTCTAGTGCCAATTCAAATTGGAAAAGGAGCTATTCCGACGATTTCTTGAAGGGCAAGTCTATGAACGTGCTACAGTTGTCGTAAGGAATCATAGTCGACAAACGTTGTCGAAAATCTGTATCGATCATACAGAGTTACAGACAAGTCGATAATGTGTGTTTATCTTATAGATAGTTGTTTCATTTCCTCAAATTGATAAAACAAACTGAAGTGTCAAGTGCGCAACTCGTCAAATTACGTAACGACCGATCTACCTTAAGTGTTAATTCTGATTTTACCGGCAAAGAGACAAAATGATGCCTTCGTTTAATGGGACACCGTAATTAGGGGGTTTTACCTCAAACATGCGATAATAGTCCAGAGGTTGAATCTTGAGAATGGCAGCAACTTCTTGAGACCAAAGAGGTGACATTTGTCAAATAAGAAGAAGTCATAGCAAGGGTCCCAGAGGGGGTGTGACAGAGGCTGTGGACAAGAGATAATGAATTAACTTTATCATTCAAGTAAAATTATTCAAACGCAAGTCTAGCCCATGACCCTTTCAGACCAAGAGCAATTAACGTTATAAAGACTATTATTAACACCGGCCCACCGTCATCCCTGTGCTAGATTCTCCTGTTTCAATCGGCCTTGGTGTTGACTCTGAAAAAGAAACCAATGAAACGTAACACGGAACGCCTGAAAGTTTTCAAAATCATTCATAATGTGAAAAATGAATTATTGACATTCTGATATATATATATATATATATATATATATATATATATATATATATATATATATATATCGGTCCGCATTTATCATTATCTTTTTAATGTAGATATTATTTAAGGAAATACAAATAATTACGCTGTTGAACATTTTATGAAGTAGTGTTAGTTGCGTAAGAAAACACTCATGGCATAGAAGCATTGCTAGACTCTAAAAAACGACTAATTGGTCCACATTTACCATTATATTTTTAATGTTATGAATATAACTAAAATATTGTACCAAGTTTGGCTTGCGATTACCAGAATTATTGTTGAAAACAACAATAGTATCAACTTGTCAGATTTATTAAAAAAGAAAAAGACAGTGGTTGCCAGAATCGTTTTTCCCCAAAACAATACATAAGCGTGTATATTCTGAACACTACATTCAGGGCTCTCTTTTTAATTGACAGTGTTTGTAATTTGTGGCTGGCTATCAATTCAAATTGAAATTTCACACCAGCCAATTCTCCATTCTGATTCACTCGACTTTCATTTTCTCAATTATGTGGCCCACCTTGCATCCTCTCTTGTCCTTGTTTGACACTAGAAAGCCCATTCCCTATGAAACACCTCTGTTGAAACGGACATATCATAAATGTGTTCTTTGTCTTGTAAGTGGATTTTAATTATTCCCTAGTTATCCACATTCCTTTTGAAATATGACAGCGTTTATAATTTGGGGCTGGCTATGAAAATCAAAATTAAATGTCAAATTCTTACTCACTTGATTTTGATTTTTCCTGGTCATGTGATCCGCCTTGCGTCCTTTCTTGTCCTTGTGTAAAACGACCAGCAGGCGGTGCTTTCAATCGCTTCATATCACGTATATGTTGTCGAAAAGAGCGCCTTCTTTTTGTGGGATTTTTTAAAGCTTCATCTAGTTTCACTTTCACTGGAACATCTGCAATACAATCAATTTTACTGTCATAACTTTACATCCCCATGGTGTTAAACTCCCTTACTATTGCACTGGGATTGCCTTATGGCATGGAGAGATATTACGTTGTTGTGCGAAGCAGTTAAACATATTATTATCGATTTAAATGTGGTCGCAGTTAAAATTAAAGACATGATAAATGATAATATACACTGTACAACCCTAGGCCCATTTCATAAATAACTGCACATTTTTAGCATATCTGAGCGAATTGATATCCGAGTTATTTTCAGTACGATGAAATCGATAATCAGAATCCCTACGTCCAGTATGAAATGCATTCACTTGAGCCAAAAAGTAAATATTTTTGTCGACTTCTGGGTGTTTTTTTCTTATTTCCCTCATAAATTGACGTCCATAGTTGAAAATGCTTAATGCCTTGGAAGTATGAACCGAGTTAATTTCACTACTCTAGCCATAATGAATGAATTTATGTGAAAACAGCTTACAGGAAAAAACATTGCAGGTTTAGCGTTCTGGTTACACTATTATTTCGTTGCTTGAGGTTTGGATAATTGTAACACTTATAATTCACAACCAGCAGAGAGATCTCATACTCTTTGTTTTGTCTGACTGAGATTATGGCTCTTCCTTCAAGCTTCAAAGTGAGGTATGAGCACAAATGGTAACCTACCACCATCTAAACTGTTACAATCACAATGCTTACATACGAAAAGATATATTTTACATCACTAAAGCACAAGAAAAACATTTTTCACACTACTGTAACTCTTGTTATGTAGTCTTGTCTGCCATTTTGAAAATCGTCATTTTATTAACCTAGTTGGTTGTTGTAAAAATGTTACGTGTATGCTTCTACCATAGAAAATTCTTATCAAATGTTTGAGGTTCACACATTCTTGTTCAATGCAGGTGTGTACATGTATGTAGTTACTACACATGCTTTGTATGAGTTCAAAATGACAACTATGTTTCAAGCTGCATGGCATAAAAATTGCAAACATCGTCTCGTACCCAAAAAGGGTATTAGAAGAGATACACTGTTTTTGCTTTATTTCTGAGGTACATCTTTATATAAACCTCGGTCATTTCTCCCATTGATTAAAATATTCATACTATTGCGCACGTAGCAGCTATACATTACTAGAGGTTCGCAGAAGTTTACGAACCGGAAGTTTTTCATCCAGAAATTTGGAGAAAGTTCGCTTCAACAACTTTTTTTTCTGGCTGGCCAGCTTATATGGCCACATTCAGAATGGAAGAACCGCGGACTAAATGATCTGAATATAGCCAACCCCACTTAAAACTCAAACCGGCTTATTCCTTCCATGGTATCCCCATCTCCACACGCACCATCCCCAGAACAAATTTTGTAGGACGACTGCGGGCTTATCCACGCTCGGCTGAACAACCTTAAACAGTACTCTCACTTTAGAGTACTCTACTTCATGTTCTCTATGAATTTATGTTCTCTATAAATGCGACCTAGCTAGGCCACCCAGCTCGAGCTAGTCGACTTTGGATTTAAGATTCTTTGTGAAACGGGAGCCTGAATATGAATATTTGAACACAATATGTTCCATTCCTTACCCTTCTCTTGTGACTCTACTTCAACAGTGTCCCCGTCCGTGTTGTTGTCCACCAAGGATTTCATTTCTTTTTCTGTCTCTTGTACAGTATCCGCAAGTCTTTGAAGACCTATTTTTGATAATAGCCGTTTTAAATAATCATAATCTCCCATTCGGATAAAAGCCCTATCTGTCAGGGCGTTCAGCATTGCTCTCACGTCAAATGTATCCGCATTTCCTAATGCATCTCGAACTAACATGCGCATTTTTTCGGTATGTTGCTTCCCCATTTCGTCATGGAGTGTTTTCATCAATCTGTTATGTATGTTTATTGTCTGATCATACAGATCAATCCCATGTGCGGCAGCCATTTCGCACGTTGTTTACCTATTGACAAAGATAGCAAATAAACTATTTAAGCACATATTTCATATTAAAATGAAATTAAATCACAGTGAACACCAATATCCTATTGGGTTTTGTATCACCTTTTTTGTGTGTTGTTCAGTTGTAATATTTGAACGGCATATTTATCGAATATGACAAAAACAAAGTGCAATTATTGATGGCAAACTCAATTGAATGTACACGTGAGGAATTTAATACTACTGAAACTAAAAATAAGGTAATTCTTAATTCTGTCAATTAAGACCCGCATGATTTCTCGTATTTTTTACTTTAAAATTCCCTCTTTAAGTTCATGTACTCAGCTAACCTCCTTTTCCTAACTGCATGCCTTCACCGATGAGCTAAGAGTTAATTCTCTTGTTAAAAACGCCAACTCTACGTTTACACAGTAAATAGGCAGAATTTTACCACGGTGCGTACTATTTACCTGTAGCATGGATTTATGCCTACTCCATCTCAGTGTACCACTAACTTTTATAGTCTAATTCATAGAAAGAAAGAAGGCAACAAGGAATATTGTTTGTTTGTGATTTGGCTAAACCAGGCCGCTTTTATTATATAACCCCTCTATCCTAATCATTTTAACAATAATAACAATGTAGCAAATTGTTGCCTGTATTAAATGTTATGGCCTTAGGGATAAAAATTATATATCAAATATTCAATGAGACTCATCATCCTAAAAATTATGATGCGACGAGCAAAAGTTATTATTTACCAACAATTCTGCACAAATTTCATTTGTGGGGTTGCAAAGAGGCCACACTAGTTACGGAACCAATAGGCCTTTCTGGTCAACTGCACGAAAACGCTTTTTAAAGCAAGTTTGATTATTCGGGTGGTGGCGTAGTTTGTAGTAAATAAAGTAAAAGAAGGGGCAATTGCCATTGGAGTTAGGGACCGTTCACATGGAAAGTCTATTTTCTAAAAATCTATTTTCTATTCGCGGTATATTGTGATCACGGAAGTAACTGACTCGCGTTGCCGTTAATTAGGCCGCGGGATATTCAGGACACAGACCGTGATCAAAAGATACCGCGAATAGAAAATAGATTTTTAGAAAATAGACTTTCCATGTGAATAGTCCCTTAAGTGCTGTAATAGCTTGTACCAGTGCCTCTTAAACTAGTACACTGATTACATAAAGGCGTCTCTCCGCGCCTGAGGCAAGCAACCTAAATAGATATTGAATTTTGTATTTCTATTTTCTATTCTCGAGTCCAAATAACGCTGTAATATGGCCAAATAGTGTTCTTCGATCACGGGCTTGCGTCCGCTTGGAGGCCAATTATTGAATGAGAGCGCAGTTATAATTATTGCTAATACTTGTATCTGCAAAGTAAGTAAAGCAGACTTAATAAAGTAGACCTTATATGGGGTGACTCTCCCTTCTCTTTTCCAAACAAGCTGGGCCATTTAGTCATTTTTTAAAGAGTTAACCGAAAAGAAAGGAAAAATATTAGATTATACTGTTGAGTATTTCAATGGCCATAGTATCGCCACTGTTTTCACTAGTAGAGAGACCAAATATAGATTATTTGGACACAAGTTATTGAATGCGATTAATATGCGCAGGCAGGAAGCAGGCGCATATTCATTTGTCCTTTTCTCGATGAAATTACGGATTTTACCCTCATTTGCTAGGGAGACCAACATAACGTCAATTAACATACTAATTAAAAATAATTTGATATTTTATCAACCAAACCACGCTAGATGGAGTGGGGATGACTCAGTGTAGAAATCTGCCAGTGATCGTTACTATCCTCCCTTTAAAATAAAGTGATTCATCCTTTTTACGTTAAATGAATTTGCCATATCCACTTACAATAGTTATAATAACATTCACTACTTCGACGGAAAGACTGCCGAGAATTCTCGCCAACTAAACCCATTTTCCTTTTATAAACTAGGAGCCTGGCTTTTGGTTTAGGTTGGTATGTTTGTAAACAAGTACCGAATAATGTTTCTGCATGCACCATGCTTCGAAGAGCGTTCAAAATAAATTAAACAAAAAAAAAAAAAAAAAAGAAAGAAAGAAAAAGAAAAAGGATTCCCTTCTTTCATGTGGCGCAAGAGTAGTCTCGATTTGTGCAGAGTGGAAACTGGCAACACAATGCCAATGCAATGTAAACATCAATGCTACCTTTATTCCCCACAAGGTGTTTAATTCAGCAGTCGTAAGTACATCGTAAATAAAAAATAAAGTTGCTTTTCTATGGACGAGGGATTTTGTTCGTAGGGTAGACCGGGGCTAAACGCCCCCCTTAAGCAAGAAACATCACAATTTTCCCTGCTGAAGGTATAGACCGTTCAAAGTGGGTGTTAACTATGAAGGGCTGACTAGACTACAAACTGATACTAACACTTTTGGAAACAAACAAAAGAAAACCCTTATAGGTAAAAAATAGGTAAATTATAAAATCGGCCTTTTTGCCCCATGGCTGGGGCATTACGCCTCGCACCACGGGGCTAAACGCCCACCGTGGGCGTCTTGCCCCACACTATAGGCGTTATGCCCCGCCTTTGTACAAAGCAAAATAAAATCAAATTATATTTCTGCGAGACAACTTAGTAAGCCTTTAAAAGCAACATATAATATTTTGGGGTACTGAGATAATAAAAATACCCATCAAATTTATTCAGAATGAGCTGTAATTCTACTCTTTACGACAGGGCACTGTGATACTTCCAAAATTAAGTTCCTAGTACAGCCACTTGCTTTGGCTTTTCCCCATATAAGTGTTATAACTGATGATATACAATAAAAAAACATGCATGAAAGAACACTTCCGCATCTTTTTAGAATTATTTTTTATTTAAAAACGAAAGGGGGCAAAACGCCCAGTGATCGGGGCAAAACGCCCACTATAGGCGTTTTGCCCCATATCAGCATGGGCGTTTTGCCCCAAAGTGAGATTTTGTATATTTTTTCAAAATTCGGCGGGAAAAGTTTTATACAATCTGACTTCATCGAAACTTGTATGGAGGTCTGATACCATCCTATCTGTCACCAACAAAGTTTTTTGAATTCGTGCATTTGGTAGGTGGTGTCACTGATGTTAAGGAAAAGGCTAAATAACAGTAAACAAGGCAAAAATGAACAAATTATCATAAAATGCTTATTTTTTAGTTTGTGGTCATCTCCGTCATGGAGGATAAGTCTGCTGGAAATCGGAAGTGGAAAAAACATCACGAGACGCGTATTTATACGTAATACCTGAAAAAAAGCGGGTGGGCGTTTGACCCCGACTGGGCGTTTAGCCCCGGTCTACCCTACGTGCATAATTGTAAGCAAAGCAGAATGAAAATTTGGCGACTCTCCATCGCTTTTTTTTTCCAAAGCGACCGGCGAAGTATGTCCATCTTTTTCAAAAAGGGCCAACCAAATAAATACCCAGGTTATTTGTGACATTTGGAAAATTGGCACAGGTGACCACAAGTGGGAGGTTTTCAAACAGTGTCGTGATTTTGGCTCAAATGCTTTTGTTATGAAGTGATGAGAGTGTAATTGCAGATTTCTTTTAACAGAGGCGTTATTTTGCTTTACCAACGATACAACTAAGGCTTTTAAGAGTACAAAATGGTGTTATTAAATTGGCGCGTAAACGATGTTTAGGGGTGCCAAGGAAAAGGAAAAGATCCATCTCTAATCCAAAAGAGGCGGCAAATAAGAAGGTTTTGTCAAACGCTAACAGCATTCTTAAACCCCCTGGCTTGCTTCCGCCGAGAGAACTAATTTCGGACCATCTTTATTGTATGACCGCACTTTAAATAATATATTTTTAAGCTATAAGAATTGCTCGTACCACTACCCTTGCATGCAATGCAAGTAAGGTGTTGCACTGTAAACCCTATATAGTTGTAGGGCGCCTCTCCCGTCTCTTTATAAAACTATATAGGGCATTTAGATATTCTTTTCCAAAAATAATAAAAAAAGGATTAGTTCAACTGTTGAGAATTTTAGTGACCATATTTCAGCAGCTAAAGCTTTAGCTACTAAAAGCATAAGGAATCCTGCTAGAAGGCCTACATTCATTTGCTTAAAACCGACATCGCTGTCAAATAAACTAAACCAATTTTCGAGAAGTGTCCAGTAAGGCCAAGCCTAGTTAAATCAAATCAAGTAACAAATGCTCCAATACCAATTAAGAGACATGATTACCAGAAGTTAAATTTGGAAATTGTGACATACCTACAGTTTTGACTCCAGGAAGAACGTACAAAAACGAAATTAAATGACATCCCAAATCAGTGTGTTAAAAGTAGACCTGGGAATTTTTTGTCGTGTGACACACTATTGATCAACGTTGTTTAAATGTAATGTCAACGAGTAGCGGATAAATATGCCAACCTATTGCATAGAGTGTTCAAAACAAGTAGCCCAAAGAAGGGTCCATAATATGTCTATATGCTATTGCATATAGTACGTGTTATACGGAAAATAAGTGTAGTCATCAACTGATCTAAGGCCAACAAAAATTGAACGAGCAAAATCCACCATTTTTCTCGGTTGATTTCTTCTGACACAATTCTCTTCTGGGAATGGAGGAGTAAACAATACTCTATGAATCTTTAATTCACGAATCAAAGAGAATAGGAATTACTGTTCTTAAGGGTACTGTAACCCTAAATATTCATCCAGATATCAACAATAAGTTTTTCCTTCAGAAAATTACTTGATAATGCATCAAACTTTGTGCTGAATCAAAACGATAAAAAACGTCGAAAATGTAAAATATCGGAGTTTATATTGTATTTTATATTCTTGCAATGTATAAGCATATAACTCAATGTTTTAATTGTCATTTCAACACCTTTCTATTTTGAGGCGATATTACAAACGGTATGGGATGAAACCTTATCCGTGAACAAGATTTTATCACGATAAATGGCAGAGTTGTAGAGTGTATAGGCTACAATCACATGCCGTCATGTTGGTTTAAATGTTTTGTTATGGAGTTATGAGCCCCTAATTACAGATTTGCAACATTTTAAACAAAGCTATCATTTTGCTTTATAAACGATAAAATCTCAACTAAGACTTTAAGGAAATATCGCTGGCACGGTTTTATAGTTCTAAATGGGGTCATTAAATTGGCGTTAAAAACGGTGATAGTGAGTGCTCAGGTAAAGGAGAAATTTAAGAAACCGGTTTTTCAGTTTTTACCCGGAAATCTCAATTTTGACATCACTCATAAGATGACATATGTGTAAATGTTTGTTAGCCTAGTCACTGAACACTGAAGATGTATGTATTACGCAAAAGGATGTATGTAAGGTGGTAAATAATGAGTTTTAGGGGAAGGGTGACAATATCCTTAAGAACAATGAAATTCTACAAAAGAATATCTTTATATTCTTCAGTATAGCAGTAGGCCTTACTTCTTATTTTGCTGCATTGCTTCGGAACATTAAGACGTGTTAGCCATAGGTAAACATATTGTCTAAACGTTTAATGTTATCAGTAATGGTAAGCCCTTCTTTATAAACAACTGTGGCATGTATTAGACGATACAGCAGTTGGAAGTTTTCTGTATAAATGCAAGCGGCACCTTTGGTAAAGCAGTGCTAAGCAGATTCCAAGTACAAACAAGTGAAAAAGAACGCTCAGTTAAATTATTTTCTACTTTCAACTTGGTATTAGCACATGAAAGAAAATAAACATAGGATAGTTGATGTTACAGTGAGTATACAGCTGATTATCGTCAAATCTTGCATAAGTTAAACACTACTGTCGATCGAGTCGGGCAAAATTGTTGATAAGTTTCATTTGGGATGGTCTATCTATCCTGGCAACCCTGGCTATTGTGATACCTAAGCTGGGCTGAGAAATTTGACAATTATAGTAAAAACAAAACGGTAAATAACTTTACTATGACTCATCTTTTTACCATAAAATTTTGAAAACTGGCTTAGATCGATTACAAGATGTCGTAGCCCTTGCGCAACTGACGCTGACTACAGCCGATTTTGCATTTTAGCCACGTGACATAATATTGATTCACAAGGTGTTGGCAACAATAGCACCATGATTTTGCATAAAGCATTCAACTAAGTCTGATGGGTAAACAAGAACATATCGATCATGCAGCCGTGCCTTGTGTGTTGTTTAGTTTTATTAACAAAACAGGTATGAACAAAACACCCAAAATACCTGGTAGATTTAGCCAGAACAATCTAAAGGGGCATTTCGAAGAGGAAAGTATTACTCATGCAGAGGCCAGTGTTAAAACTAAAGCACAAACGAAAATTATGCAGAATTGATATAATTTATAGTTGTATTTAAAACTATGTTAGACGATGGTAACAAGCACCAAGTCTGGATGACAAAATCTGAGGTTCATTATGGTTAGTTTTCGTGTTCCCAAAAGAATGGCACCGATGATACTTTTCAGAATTTCGATGGCCATTCATGGTCTGTAAACCTTTCAACATTGTCCATTGTAGCGACTATACCCGGGACTTAAAACACGCGCTTTAGTGTTAAAACTGAAGCTTAAGGGTACACTGTACACGTTTAAAACCCAACGTCATAGTTCTGATGTCTACATATCGTGGTAGGCTCCAGATCTTCCCAAATTTAGACCTTAAAATTATATAACCCTCTCAAACAGAAGTCACTTATGTCCTAGTTCCTTATGAATTTTACAAGGAGACATGATGTTCTGAATGACTGGCTCATTAGAACTTTTAAAATCTTTGGATAAATAAATTATATATATATATATATATATATAAAGGTCGAACCAAAACATACGGACTGGTTGAACAACGAACAGTGGGTAAGAAAAATTGCTACTACTTCTGAAGATTTATTCTGGGAGGATATTCCCTTGGATAGTATTTAAAATCTATCCATGTATTTATTATATATGTATGTCACTAAAAGCAACATTTTTTACTCATATATTTGTTTAATGCCTTTGCCTCTCACTTATTACGTGCATTACATTCCAATAGCATGTTTTGTGAAAAAGTGGTTTTGCTTTCACAGTTTTATTATTACAAAAGGGTCACAGTGATCTTTCTTTTTTGTGTGCTAAGCATCTGTTAAAAGTTCACTTTGCAGCAATATTATTAAGAGGTTATAGTATTGTGAAGTAAGTAAAACTATTTTTATCAAAAATGATAATTAATAAGTTTCTGTTTAAAATCCATATGTATTGTATTCATTGATTTCACGAATGAATATATCAAAGGGTTTACGTTAGAATTAATCGGGCCAAGCGGCCAAGTGTCTTTGGTAAACTGGTGTTACAGGCTTCAGCGTCTCGTCAAATGTTCCTTATCCCACAGCCTGGGCCCCCATACATCCCCTTCCCCACACACACGCACAAGCACACGAGCAGGATGAACTCTATAGCTAAGTATTGTCCCGAGCCCCAAGTCCAAACTTGGTTTAATATATAGTTTTCTATTTACTGCGCTTGTATATGAAAAGGGCGTATTTGGAGGGTCTCATTGGGTATTTAGTTACTCCTNCAAAGGCTTGTCTCTGTTTCATAATGATAAAAAACATTGACCCTGGTGACAAACATTTGAAATTCAAGCGGTGAGCTGCTGGCCCAAGGCCATTGAAAAACAACATGAAATGTTCAATATGACTAAATCCAGTTTGATACTGGACAGCCTTTGCATTTTTCTGGTATAGCATGATGCTTTCTCTTGTGTCTGATGGTGTTGTGATATCACACTGGGAAGCTGTGGGGCCTACTTTCTTTTTGGCTCTCACCAGCGCAGTCTTCATGTTTGTCTGCCACTGCTTCATCTGCTTGAGACTCATCCTATATAGGGTACAACAAAAAATAAATACATAAGTTAATAAATTACACAAAGAAAAATACTTAATTGTTAATTGTCTCTAGTATTTCTAGTATTAAGACAGATAATTATACAAATAAAACGAAACATTTTATTTATAAATCTGTTATTTTATTATGCGTTATATTTACCTCCACTTCATTGGATCTGATACTTTGCGAATTATTAAATGGAAGAAAAAGATACCTTCCATATTTGGAAGGTATCGTTCCTGGCTTCAGTCTTTTTCTTTCATCTGCAAAAGGAGTGCACATAACGATTATTAATACAATAAAAATCAAGTTGTCCCAATTTGAAAACGCGACCTTTAAAAAACCTCATGTATTATCACATAAAAACGAAGAAATAATTGTAGTGGCTGGTCGGGGTTGACCCGGGCTCGGTAGCTTAGTCGGTGGAGTGTTTTCTCCCCCAAATCGCTACATAATGTTAGGTGAAGAATGTCTTAAAAATTAACATTCTAAGCACGTTAAACGACATAATTACTTAACAACGATAACAAAGACCTAATGAATAAGTTGACAAACTCATTATTAATACTAAAACCGACAACAGCAAGTACAACTTGCGTATAAGTGTAATCTTCCGCACGAAAGTGGAGGAAACAGACTTTGTCATGTGCCTTTGGTTTGCATAGTGTTTTTGATGTAGAATCAACCCTCCTGATGGCAACTCTCCACTGGTAACTCAGCTTTGTGTCTTTCGGAAAAGTATGACCTGCTGTTGACGATGTACATTCCGGAACACAACGGTATCCTGGCATTAATTAGAGCGATATTTACAGCGTCAGGTTAAAAATGAAACTGCAAACACACGAGAAAGTACGCGCATGCACAAAAGTACCCCAACTAAAACACGCGCGCCACCCAGTGGTGAAAAAAACTGATAGCCCCATTGTCGGCACTGTTGTAAAATTATAAAAAGAAAGCAATGCTGACTTTTTTGCATTATTTTCAGACTCAACAGTTTCGATTACAAATGTGAAGGTGTTCAAAGCCATTAATTAAAATACCTACTGCCTCCAACGCGTTTTTCTCATTTACAACAGCATACTATAACAGCATACATATCACACTATAACAATCTTTTGATTCGGAATATATTTACGATTTTATTGGTATATATAGTTTTCTATTTACTACGCTTTTATATGAAAAGGGCGTATTTGGAGGGTCTCATTGGGTATTTAGTTACTCTTGAAAGCCTGTTTCGACTGTGTTTAGCGAGATGCGTGTGGCGTTCATATTATTTAGCGTGACTCGCGAATGTGGCAATTTTAGTATCGATTCGAGATGTTCAAATATAAAATAAACAGACACCGCCACTGCTTTTACGTTGGTACGTGTAGAGAGTTCAAAACAAATTAGATCGATCTGCAAAGGGTCCCTATTACATGGACACATATATATGTTATTGCATACGCTAATTTGATGTTTCTCTTGAAACCGGATTTTAATATATTGTTTGTCTTTTCCTCATAGGACACTGACCAAAGCTCAATTCTTGTTGTTTTATTGGCCTACCAGAGCTGATCATGCATGTTTCCTTTTGCTGTGATGCTGGATGATTTTTCAGACAAATTCTGGGGCTCTTTCAAAGCAAAGCCCATTTGCTTGTCTTTCACGGGCATTTACGCATAGACACAATGAACCAGGTTCCATAGAATTATAAGACGACACATTTTTCACCCTTCAAATCTTCTGGACTATATTTAACATGCAAATGCAAGCCCCAGTGACTGGAAGATAAATGTACATCTGGCTTTTTGGTTCACATTGACCAGTAAAAGATTAGTAATGTAATACCACTATGTATATATGTTTATTGCTTACCTTTAAATTATTCAGTATCTTGTAGTGGATGGTCACTTAAGATAAATCTGGATGATATATTTGAGCATGTGGTTCAGGTTCCACATTTTTGTAACATACTCAAGGAACATCAATTTTTCCTCATGCGGTCTTTTGCTCAAATTCAGCCATTTTATTTGCTGACACTTGTTTTATAGATCGGGCAAAATCCTTAAAATATGTTAAAGAACATAGTTTTGTACTAATTAGACTACTAATTGTACATAAAAGCTGCAGGCCCACGTGACAACTGAATCCTGTATTTATTTGGAGGCTAATAAAAGTTTCTATTTACATTTTGTGAAACCGAAAATGTATTCTGCACCAGGAAATAATCAAAAATGGCGTATGGCATGCTTATGAAAGTTTGAGAGATTCAAAATGGTTTCCAGTTTCCATGATTTAAATTACTGCGTGCTTTTCTTTGACGACTGCATTGTAAACATCACTAAATGAAGTTTTTCTTGAATTCTAATTGACAAAGTAGCAATAAGAGACACATTCGCGATCAACCCTTTCAGGTGAAACAACACTGTTCACCAAGTAAAATGTAAGGTTTGTCAGACCGTGTATCAAATAACACATTGGCATAAACAGCCTCCTTGGGTCCCTGAATCTGAATTTTTATGACTTGCAACTATACCCTGTCCTTCCCAGCAGTCGCATCGTTGGTCACACCCGACCTAGAGTTGCTTGGTTAGTCACACCTGAACCATCAACAAAGTCACCTCTGAGTTGCATCTAACAGGGCATGATTCATTGACTGCTTCACAAAGTAACTGGTTATGGCTGCCTCTTTATTTACTACATGTTGCACCTACTAAAATTGCACCCCTTCTTAACAGCTTAACATCTAAAACATGCACCTATCTGACGTAGCATGGGCCTTTCATGAGGTGAGACTGTGGTGAGATTAAAACAGTAGTCAATAGAATGACCTGTAGGTTGGCAATGAGCACATGAGTTGCCAGCACTGTTAGTGCTTGTCTGAAAAGCTGCTCTATTACAAGGTGATGATTTTGACTTTTTTGTTGAAGGACAGGTAGCGAAATTCATTGTTAATTACTGCGACATCTCCATACGGCCAATCTCTCTAGGTAAAAAAATCCATGGACCATTCCAGATCGCTCTCCCAATGCAGATTGCCACGGGCGCACTCTAGTCTCATGGTCTTTGGCAATCTTGAAACCACTAAGGGTGTGAGAAAATCTCAAAACTGCCGTCCATGAATTCCAGGCCTACCCAACTACCAGACTCGGCACCTAAGGATCCTGAATTAACCGGTATATCGGACCATACTACCCGTTTTCCAGGTGTGTGTCAGATCGCATTTCGGAGTATCATACCCCAGAATAAATTTAGTAGGCCGACTGCGGGCTCATCCATGCTCGGCTGAACAACCTTAAACTGTACTCTTACTTTAGAGTTCTCTATTCTATTGTCTCAATGGGGGTATATGGGGACTTTACGACATTCGGTTTGAATGTTTTAACCACTTTTGATAGGGCTTTTTTTGCATTGTATTAGATTAATGTGGCAGTCTAAGGTTCATCTAGGTGGCTTTCAAATTTATGCACCCGGTTTCAAAATGATATAGCGATTAAATACGACAATCGTTTACTATCCAATCAAGGTGACACCCGAGCGTGGGCTCATCCTGTCGGTGTTCTGGCTGATACTCCGAAATGCGATCTGACACACACCTTTAAAATGGGTAGTGTGGTCCGATATACCGGTTAATTCTGGATCCTTAGGTGCCGAGTCTGGTAGTTGGTTAGGCCTGAATTCCTAAATTTTCCAATGCTCCTCATTTTCTGTTAAGTCGTTGTAGAATTTCCAGTAATGAGATATTGTTGGGTTTGAATATTTTGAAGACTTATTTTGGACAATTCATGGATATGGTTCGACTTAGACTTAATCTTTTTGTATGGAAAATCACACAGCAAATACCTTTACCCCAGATAAGATTACCGGACTTTATACATTTAACTTGAACAATGATATTGGATAATGCAATAAACATGAATAATTAATGATAAAACAGCTCTATGTTAAATTGTAATTGTTATTAAAAGATATTATTATTATTTTAATATCTTAACACGTACATTGTATAAGATTGGATGTTTACAAGTTTAAATTTTTCTTTTGTTTTAGTTTTTCACGTCACAGTTTCATTTGTATTGCCCACTGAAATAAACAGAAGCAGCCGCTTAATATCGCGTCTTTATCTATCAATTATGTGGCCCTTGAACACTACAAAAGTTAACGGTATTTGTTTTGCACTCTGCACACAGAATGGTATCAGTGTTATCTGCAAGGTGCGGACGATGATGTGTCACACGACTGAAGATCCCCGAAAAGATGTATACGTGTTTGTATATATTTTCACGCTGCCTGCCTTTTCGTCTGCCTGCCCTTTTTGATTTGTTTTTGTGTGTTTCATCCCTGATTCAAGACTGAAGGTATGTCGCATTTGCCAAAAATTCAACAAGTTAGCTATAATTGTTCATGTCTCTTGATTGCTACTGGTACATTTGCCCTTTGTCAAGTATAAGAAGGAATCCTTGGTTGAAATGTAAGACAAAGTTGACTTAAACTGTATATATATGAAAGTAACAGAGGCGATGCTACACATATTATATATATTTTTTTTCCTTCGAAAATAACTGCGTAATGTCCCATCTAGTTTGCAAAAGAGGTGGGAGAGACGCCCCATATACCGTAGGGTCCACTTTCTATTTTGCCGATTTTTCAAATACAGCACGAGCAATATAATTACAAAGGCATACGCACGGATATGCACGGATGCATACGCACGGATGCACTGTGCGTACAATTTTTTTGCCAACCATGATATTATTTTGTATAAATTTAGTGTATTTTTCACGGAATATAAAAGAAAATCCTCTGCTGATTAAAGTCACCTGTATGTACAAATCCTCTGTATCAATTGTATAGGCACAATTGTTCTGACCCCCCCCCCTCCCCGTCTTGCAAACTGAGATAAACAATGCCTGTAACCTTAACAAGTCCAATCTTAATCGTCAATCTAACTGGAACTTCTTTTATCTCTTAATTGGAGGGTTCAGTGGCCCTCAACTCTTCTGTACCCTCTTTCTTGAGAATATATTGAACACATCTCACTGGCGATATTTATCTCAGGTAAAAATCTGCCTGAGTGTTATTTTCAAAGAGCAGCTCCCGCAACCCTGGGGGCACTAGATAAAATCCGGACACCAGGTTCAAGAAGGAGCTATACATGTAGAAACAAAGGAAGAATTTTTCCTGCAAAGCTTCAAATAATTTTGACACGGACTTGACCCAGCTTACCCCTCCAAACTAACAGGGTGACATGGGCAATTTTTACACACAAATAATGAAACTTAGATGTTTCAGAGCTCTGTCATGTTGTACAATTGGTTGTTTTTGGGAGCCATGCATCCACATGTAAGGTGAATGAAACCGTATGTTAGTTCAACTCAGAGGTGGATCCAGGATTTTTTGAAAGGGGTTCCACAGCTAGCCTCCTTTTAAATAAATATACCGTACCGTTCTGGGTAATAAGAATATGGAAACTTTTTTAATTGCGAGAATATTTCTGACTAAATGATGATTTTATTATTAATGGAAATTAAGCTGCGATGTGTGGTACGTATGCTGTAATTACGCTGTCCTTCATCTCTTGCGTTAGTCTACATTTTGCTGGGAATTTTAAAAATCTGTGCGTACAATTTTTAAAGGTCTGGTTACGCCCCTGATTAGAGGTGACCTCGGGAGCTACATGTACCCAGTTTTGTTAAGTAGGTTAACCCTAGTTGTCAAATATTGGTCAAAGCTCAATTGCCTTTATTGAGCTTTGAGCGCTTCACAGGTTACTTTTTAACTACGTACACAGAATGATAATAACGTTATCTGCTCCGTGCGAACGATGATGTTAAACATGGCTGAATATTTTCTTTTCTGAATTTTGTCACACTTACTGTCGTTTTTGCAGGACGTCAATTTTGATTTGTTTTTGTGCGTTTTTTCTCTGATTTAAAGGTGTAAGTATGTATACTAGGTTATGTGATGATTACCATGAGGATCCATGATGCAATGTTTTAAATCCGCTGAAGACGCTAAAGTTTCTCTTGTGGCTAGCCATAAAGCACTGTATTACTATGGGGCTATACGCGGAGCCGTTTGTCCTAAAGAGGGCGCTGGGGTAATAGTGGTTGTTGAAGATAGCCTCGTTTTCGCGTCCGTGTAGAAATGACTTTAGAGTATGGGAAGCAAACGGTGGCGAAGTTAAAACTTCAACTAGTTGAAAGAGGAGCCTCCACTAGAGGAAAGAAACAGGATTTGGTAGAAAGGTTAGTGTATTTACTTATAAATATGTCAATTGTATCATTAATATTGAAGGTTTCGCGCTCGAATCTTCCCGTAAAATATGGGTTTCTGTGTGAGTTCCTTGTCAAAAGCCAGGTGTAAGCGGCGGCTAGTTCCGCACTACTTATATGCCTAATTTACTACTATATTTCAAGATAATGATATTGTCATTGCGTATTTCCATATTCCGAGAATATAATGAAGGTATTTATGTTTAAAATATGTTTATTGTAGGCACTCCTAGTCGATAAAAGACCGTTCGTTTCGGTAATCAAATTTCGTGTACCAGGTCCGACATTTAACACATGACTTGTGTCAACACAAATTTGTAAAGGAGAAACAAGGGTTGATGCGTGTTTTATGTCAATGACAGTTGACACAACTAAGTGTAGATGAGGTAGACAATCAAAACAGTGTTTGCCAAGAATGTTAGCAACGTTTTGTAAGCAACATTGTTTTTTTCACTCCCTCATAATTGCATTGATGTTGGTAGGTCACAGAGAAGGAAGTGTCAGAACTTGAAAACAGAACTAGAGGCCAAAGTAAAAGTCGAGTGTGGCATGAAGAAAGATCATGGAGAATAACAGCATCGAGGTAGGTGTGCAAACGAAAATAAGTTTGCTTGTTTTTTACTTGTTCAAATGTCTTGTATCAATATCGTGTCCTAGCTTGAGCTACTATATATACCTGTAGTTGCATTATAATACAGAAATACAAGTTGTGAGATGATATATCATGGACAGTAAAAAAACTATCTCACTAATTTAATTTTATCATTTTTAGGTTTGGTGATATTTTGAACGCGACCAAAAGACAAGACAAGGACAAATTATGCCAGTCACTGTTGTTTACCCATGAAATCAATACTCCATATTTCTTAAAATGTACAGACATATAGTCGTCAACAATGTCACGTTCTGGCCAAATTTTCATTTCACTGAGCTGGAAAAACAAAGTTGATCCATGTGCTTATTATTTCTGACACCATTGTTACCGATAGCTTAATCGTCAAAGGCTTGTCTCTGTTTCATAATGATAAAAAACATTGACCCTGGTGACAAACATTTGAAATTCAAGCGGTGAGCTGCTGGCCCAAGGCCATTGAAAAACAACATGAAATGTTCAATATGACTAAATCCAGTTTGATACTGGACAGCCTTTGCATTTTTCTGGTATAGCATGATGCTTTCTCTTGTGTCTGATGGTGTTGTGATATCACACTGGGAAGCTGTGGGGCCTACTTTCTTTTTGGCTCTCACCAGCGCAGTCTTCATGTTTGTCTGCCACTGCTTCATCTGCTTGAGACTCATCCTATATAGGGTACAACAAAAAATAAATACATAAGTTAATAAATTACACAAAGAAAAATACTTAATTGTTAATTGTCTCTAGTATTTCTAGTATTAAGACAGATAATTATACAAATAAAACGAAACATTTTATTTATAAATCTGTTATTTTATCATGCGTTATATTTACCTCCACTTCATTGGATCTGATACTTTGCGAATTATTAAATGGAAGAAAAAGATACCTTCCATATTTGGAAGGTATCGTTCCTGGCTTCAGTCTTTTTCTTTCATCTGCAAAAGGAGTGCACATAACGATTATTAATACAATAAAAATCAAGTTGTCCCAATTTGAAAACGCGACCTTTAAAAAACCTCATGTATTATCACATAAAAACGAAGAAATAATTGTAGTGGCTGGTCGGGGTTGACCCGGGCTCGGTAGCTTAGTCGGTGGAGTGTTTTCTCCCCCAAATCGCTACATAATGTTAGGTGAAGAATGTCTTAAAAATTAACATTCTAAGCACGTTAAACGACATAATTACTTAACAACGATAACAAAGACCTAATGAATAAGTTGACAAACTCATTATTAATACTAAAACCGACAACAGCAAGTACAACTTGCGTATAAGTGTAATCTTCCGCACGAAAGTGGAGGAAACAGACTTTGTCATGTGCCTTTGGTTTGCATAGTGTTTTTGATGTAGAATCAACCCTCCTGATGGCAACTCTCCACTGGTAACTCAGCTTTGTGTCTTTCGGAAAAGTATGACCTGCTGTTGACGATGTACATTCCGGAACACAACGGTATCCTGGCATTATTTAGAGCGATATTTACAGCGTCAGGTTAAAAATGAAACTGCAAACACACGAGAAAGTACGCGCATGCGCAAAAGTACCCCAACTAAAACACGCGCGCCACCCAGTGGTGAAAAAAACTGATAGCCCCATTCCCTATAGGACACTCAATAAACTACCCGCAGGAATCACGCGATGAGCTTTCAAGTGGATGGGCTATATTTGATCCTCGGATCTGTTAGTCATTGGATAAACTTTTTGTTTGGAAATGAAGCCTACCATTTTATTTTGCAGCCCCCTTAAGAAAATCTAAGGGGGCATACATTGCTCAGTGTGTACTCCATATGTAAAGAGGCGTAAACTGCCTCCATCGCATAAGACCCCATTCAGATTTTAGATCGATCTATCCCTGTGGGGAGTCTCACTAAATTACTGTCAGCTTAGCCGGCTTAAGCGTCTGTCCCGCCTACTTAAAGTTGTAATTGGGTAATTAACTACTGTGCGCGCTCGGTTGACAGCAATTTAGCGTGAACCCCCAGGGATTTAGGTCGATCTAGATGGATCGATCTAAATCTATGGGAATGCAGTATAAGACGAAAAGAAAATGTGAGCTTTAAGTTTGGGCTTTGTATGTCGTACTCTACACGCATCACAGTGTGGTTCACTTTAGGTGAAAATATATGCCTGAGAAATTAATTAAAACCCTCATTCGGGCTCGGTGTAAACGTTTTCACATCCATGAGGAGGACAATGTCACAATGCTGCCCGGACGGTACAGTACATGGTACATGCATATACATGTATTAAGCGTATTATATACTACCAATGCAGCACGTAGTTTTCTATGGGAGAGGGTTAAATAAAATAGTTGACTGCAAAACGTACATAGGAAATGGAAATGATGAAAATTGTTAAACTTTTTTTTTGTCTGTTTTAAACTGTTTGTTGGGGGAAGGGCACCTTAGAAATTGAGAGGTTGGGGTGTAACAGGAATGGAGGTCCGCTAGGAACCGTAGTCCGCTTCCTATTTCATTGTACAGGTGATATCCGTTCTATATAGTTACCCCATTACTGCAACTAATCCTAACCTGTACTTATATCATATGGTACCCCTGACTTCCATTCCTAGGACTTGCATTCCTGTCACAACGGTCATCCTGGATCTGTCTTGGTGTTCACCACATAAGGTGCACCCTGCATACCACAGAGAGAATTGCATATAGGTGAGCGGAGCTCACAATTGTGCGTGGGGCTTCCTGCCCCCGCAAAGCCACAGTTATAAAACGATTGACGTGTGTGTATATATATATATATATATATATATATATATATATATATTAGGGAATGAAAGAACAAGGCCTGGTAAATGCTGGACGCTGTACATCAATGTCAAGGTACAGTAAAATTGTTGCACCCGGCACACATAAAGAGGAAGGATGACAAAGCCATTTATATGCTCAGCGGTTTCCATTCAGTGGAGAGAATAAGAGAATAGTTCTCAGTGGCTCTTTCCAACTTCTTGGTCATTGTGGATATCTAAGTCAGTCCACTGTGACATTGCATGAGCGTGATGTTTCACCCCCAGACAGTCTATACCAAACTGAGCCCTAATCATTAGCGTATTTTACAACACATCCCTAACGGGTGGTGTCGTGTATGACCTCATGGTATCATTAACCAAATATCAATAATTTTGGCAGTAACATAAAAGAAGCTTTTGGTAAATAAATTAATATTATAATACACATTGCAGGGGAGCTTCAAAACTATCCTATACTGATCAAGGTACTTTTAGAACATAAACTGGCTTAGTTAAGGGATAATTACATGAATATTGTTCTTTTCAAATTATTATTTGCTTTTATCTCCCCATAGTCCTGAAGATCTACCTAAACAGAACTACAGGTAGCACTTTGCATCCTATCAGGCACTCCTAACTGAAAAAGACAGAAACAATGGTGATTTTTTAAATAAAAATAAAATGGAGAAATAAATACATAAATGTAAAAGGATTAAACAATAAAATTAGTCAACTCATTCTCGCGTAGATCAATCGACTATCACCCGTGTTTTTTATCAAAATATTCGCTGCAAGAGAAAGAAGAGAGAGAGAGAGAAAGCATCCGTCATCTCAATTACGATGACGTACAAGTCAGAAGGTGTCGAACGCAACAAAGGTCTTTGAGCAAGCAGTGGTGATCGCGATTGTTTCACAGCATCGGCTAGCTACACTAACTGTACCAGTAATCCTTGAACGTACCATTTCATTGCACGACACTCGCGCTCCAAAATCGATAAAATAACTGCGGATATTAAATATCAGGACCCTAGGTAATAAGTGAAGACGAACTAACGGAAGGACGTTTGTCTAATATATATTTTCTGAAGATGACGTGAAAGCACACATTCCAAACAACATTTACCAACTCTAAAGAAATATGCAATTTAACAAAGGAAAGAATGAAATTACAGACAAGCAAAACCTCAGAGCTGATACACTGTAGAAAGAGACAAATAATTGGCTAAGGAAAGTAGCAACCGAGAGAGGTATTGCCATCATTGAGATAATTGATTAGTGGTTGGCTTCTGGAAAATGACAGAAATATTTTCTTAAACGTGTTGGGTAGTTGCTTCTTAATGCAATAGTAACTGGAATTCCTGTGTGTGCTGAAACAGCTTTGTATCACAGACCGATGTTTTTTTTTTTCTGCCGCATCTCCTAGGGATTCATGGATATGAAGGAATCGTACGATGTTGGAATGGCATAATCGTCGTTTTTTAACATGGTGTATGGACAGAGTCTACTTATACCAACGGAAACTGGCCAATTAACTGTCATTTGCAGTGCTTTGCACGTCTCAGATATGAGAAGTCGTTTAATGAGGCCATGTAAAAAAATAAGCTGCTTTATTAGGAAAAATCAGTATTATTGAAATAGTCTAAACTTGTTTTATTTTGTCTGAAAGTTGCATAAAATTGTGAAATAAACGTATTCCACTTGGGGCTTAGAAAAATATTTCTAAGAGCAGTGACATTTAAAAGACACTCAACCTCACAGTGTGTCAACTTAGGAGATCAATAATAGCGCTGTGGATAGATGTGGTACCTTGAACTTGTGAGGACGACCTGGGATCGAACTTTAAAAAATTATAATGGTAAAACTTGCTTCATGTGGGCTTACTTCTATCAGTCAGTAATCTGCGCCAATCGAATGACGTACGTGTGGTAACAGAACTCCTGACACAACTGCCAAAGGACTGCAAGGAAACGGCTTATGACCCCAAACGATCTACTTACAAAAAGGTCTTATCTGCCCATAACCAGTGTTTATGCCTTAACATTGTTAGATAGGATTATGTCATTGCGTGGTTGTGACTGAAGGGACGCTGCAACTTCATTACGTGCGGTGACCCTACATCAACCGTCATTAAATTGCAGTCAATACTTCATTGGGTGGCCTATATATACCTTTACCTCGCATCCAGAGTTTGATGAACGCATTGTTTACCGTGATTTCTCTCATGTTTTACTCTATTTTATATTGGGTGTTTTTTCATAAACAGTGTGTACATGACGTTTAACACCGGCAGATATATATTTTTTGAGTACTTTTTCGTTGGATTTTCTGCGAAACCTACGCATTACCAAGCAACATTACAAGGCAGATTTTCCTCATTTGTAAATGGCGGGAAACAGTTCGTATGACGGTGCTGCAGCGGGTCTGGTTCCGGATGACGTCACAGCGGGTCTGGTCCACCCCCACTGGCTGAAATATCCCCCAGTGTCGGCAGAATTCACCCTGGCGGCAGGCACCGTCCTGAGCATGTCAATCGTGCTCTCTGTGCTGGGGAACGGAGCTATAATACTGATCTTCTTAAGGTGAGATACAGTGTGTATAAGGAGAGAGAGAGAGAGAGAGAGAGAGAGCAGGAGCGGATTCAGGCCGTCTTTTGAATTTTCTGGAAGACCGTCAGATTTTTNTCCCCCCCCCTCCCCCCAGCTGATTTGGTAGCAATTTAGGGTGGATCCCCATGGAATTAGACCAATCCTGTTGGATCGATCTAGGTATGGGAACCCAGTCAAAGGGTGCATTCCCAGAGATTTAGATCGACCTAACTCCCTGGGTGTTCACGTTAAATTGCAGAGTGTGACCATAGTTAATTACACCCTAACAGCTTTTAGTAAGCGGGACAGACGCTTAGGCCGGCTAAGCTGACAGTAATCTAGTGAGATTCCCCACAGGGATAGAACGATCTAAAATCTATGGGAATGGGGTCACGCGTGCTTAAAACCATTTTATGGATAATCCTCGTCTCGACGTGACTCACCTTGTTCTCGGACATAATTGACATCCTGTCACTTAATAGCTCCTTGTTTGACCTTGTTTGTTTGCTTAGCTATAGGGAAGCGATCACGCTAACGTTAAAGGGATAATAACTCTTCGTTTTGGCCAAAAAATGGATTTTCCTGGAGTAAACAACAATTTTCCCATACTTACCAATGGTTAATGAATCCATTTTTACATTCAAAGTTAGTCCCTGGTTTTTTTCTAAAAAGTTTGGTTTTTTGTTAAAATCTCTTAAGAGATTATAACAGAGTATAGCCATCAATGGAGGTCACGTGGTCTGAAGACAAGCTCAGATATCAGAATAACAGCTATAACTGCCTTTTTTGTGGTAAAACAGAATATATTATATTTCTATGAGTTGTTTACAATGTTTTTATTGTGAAATATAGATCTCATACGAAGAGTTATTATCCCTTTAAACAACAATGATATTCTAATATAAGTGATAACCTAGAGCGGTACAGCTTTCTGTATCGAACCAGTTTGACTAGTCCAAAGATGTATTTACGCTATGGGGTCGAAGTCCTTTTCATAAGCCCGATGTACCAACCAAAATTAATTCGTAAAACCCCCTTTACACTGGACGGCGTCCTTTCTGCATCCTTTGTACGACCATGAAACTGGCCAGGACGCCGTCGGACGCTCAAACAACGCACAGTGATCGCCAAGGTCGCACAAAGAACGTTCAAGCATCGCCAAGGACGCCATGGACGTCGCGAAGTTTTGAGCATGTTCAAAACCATCGCAGAGAGAACGCGATGGAGGATGACCGCTCAATGGACGCAGATAGGACGCACAAGCATCGCTGTGGTCGTAGAGAGGACGCACAAGCATCGCTTTGGTTGCAGAATGAAAACTCAAAGATCGTCACGTAGGACATTATTTTTTTCACTCTCAAACGGGGCCGTGATGAGGTATTTTTCACCAGACAGGAATTCTAAGAGCAACAGTGGTCTCATATCAGCCTCCGATTGTTTTTTCCCCTAAAATTCATGAAACGATCTTTTTTTTTTCTTTTTTTTGAGGTTATTATAAAACGAATATTTTGCCTTTTTTTAAAAGATGCATTAATTGTCAGAACTTTTTGCAGAATGCGTCATTTGAAAACGGATTCAAACATTCCATGTTGTGTCAGACATACTTTCTCGTTTTCTGCGCCTGTCCATCCTTCTTTTAAGGAAAACAATGAGCATATGGCTGATTATCAGTCCATGCAGACCTTGCATCACTGTAGTTTAAAGCGTTTATTCCCATGTATTTGTTTTGTGTGGTGGAAATATTCTTTATTGGATGACCTGGTTAGAAGCAATGAAAAAATATGAGTTATAATATAAAGAAGGACGCCCAAACAACGCTCATCGGTATGCAGGATGCAGAATGATCGTAGAATAGACGCCACTGATTGCCGATCAATGGTTGCTCAAACATCGCAATGGACGCCTTGGGTTGCACAGGGGACGTACAGTGGAGGCAGGCAGGTTGCTCGCAGTTTTACAGGTAAAATCAAGATTCGGTCGTTAAAAGGACGCACAAGGGACGCAGACGCCTTTACACTGAGACACGATTTAATTGCTTTGGCGACCGTTGAGCGTTCTGACCACATTTTTGATCGCAGAAAGGACGCAGAAAGGACTCCACCCAGTGTAAAGGGGCCTTAAGCAGGCTGTGTTGAGCGCAAGAACTCCGTTTGCGTGACTATTATATGTAAAGGCCAGGTTATTACCCCCGGTACGTTGTCTATCACTCAGACTAGTGCGTCATAGAAAATTAATTGCACCACTGTTTGTGATAATGGGCTTCATTTCCAAGCAGGACTTACTGATCTATCATTTAAAATTAATAGTATATTATATGATAATGTTGCAAGCCGGTCAAACTTTCAGTCTATTTATTAGTCACGATGTTGTCCGCGGAACGTCTGAGCGCACTGGTGGGAAATTCGAAGGTCCAAGGACTGGACTAGTTATGAACCAAAACGTCATGCCAAAATATGTACGCTGAAAAAGATGACACGTCTCAATTGAGTATTCTAATAAAGTAAGGCATCACCGTGCATTTTTCAAAGGGGACATTTAGAATTATTAATGGTTCAAAACTCAAATTTGTGAATTTTGATGATTGAGAAGGTATGTTTTTATTTCTATTTATTTCGGTGCGGAACTGGTTATTTCCATGGGACTACGTATTTGGTAAGCGTAACATAGAAATCATTTGCATGTCACCCCTCGCCGTATTTTTATTATTATCCCATTAACGTTAAATCTAAATCCATATATGTTATGTAAATTGGAAATGAATTGAAATAAAACTTTGCCGAAAAATCAACTCAAATTTTGCTGTTTACATTCTTCACTTATTGTGACAGATATTCTTATTTTGTCGTGATACATGTACTTGTACAGCTGGAATAGAAGAAAGGTTACATATACAAAACTGTCTTCTTGAAATAACTGTCTTCTTGAAATTGATAAAAACATATTTTGTACTTCAATCCAAGCTCACCTAAACATTGTGTCAGGTACATACTTGAAAAGAACTATAATACTAATAATAATAATAATAATAATAATAATTGATTGAGCACTAAAATGTTTCAGTACATTTTACAGGCCCTCTGAACTACTTGTGTTATACATACATGTAATTTATATCTAGACCTATTATCACACTTATGTGATATCAGGCTTACAAGCGTAAATGTCATTGCATGTTTCATAATTACGTTATATACGTAATCTACAGTAACAAGTGTAAATATTACTTATAAATGTGGGAAAAAAACTATAATTAAGGAAATAATAATAATAATAATAATAATAATAATAATAATAATAATATAAAAAAATACCTTTATTACACAATGACAATTACATTGTTCTGTATTATGGTAGACATGCTCATTATTATTGACAGGCTAGTCTTTTTTTAACGTTTCTTGGATGAAGTGAGACACGGTTTTTAGGCAGTGTTCACTTTGAGAATCCAGACAAGTTTTTCTACATCAGATGACAATTGAGGCGGTATCAGTTTTACCATCTTTTCTCTTTCGTTCACATGCTCATTACATTTTAGTAGGAAGTGCACTTCTGTTTCAACATCATTGCAATGTGGACATTTTCGGTTTTCTACTGTTTTTTTGGGGGTTTCGTGTAGCGACCTCTGTCGATTTCTAAGTCTTGGTCGCTGATTCGAATTTTTGCAAGTGTTTTTATTTCATTTAGAGGGACCTTCATTGTGAGGTATTTTTCTGGAGTGTAGGATTTTTTATTACTTTATAAGTTCTTAGTTTGCTTTTGTTGTCACTGTGCAAATCTGTCAAAAAAAGTTCTTCAATTTTTTTTATTAACATGTACTTGAAGTAAGTTTGGGTCTACAGTTCTTAGATCTGTTGACAGTCCCCAGAGGTCTGTAAAAATATTTAGAGAGCTTGACCAGCTAGGCCCTTTTGAATGGATTTCTTTTGCATAGATTTGTTTCACAATTATATTTGGAGCAAGTTCTTTGAAACGAATTTGGTACTTAAAAACATGTTTAACAATTATATTTCAATTATATTTCTTGCAGCATTTGTACTATAAGCGCATGTGCCAAACGGAAAAAAAGGGCCTTGCTAAAGGATTTGGTTGCACCCTCAGTTAAAAAAAGTTTTCAGGCATGTATCATTTTTCATGATGGCGACCGAATCCAAATTGTAGGCAATTTTCCTTATTTTATGCCTAAATTTGAAACTTTTTTATTAACTGAAATTTAAGAATATATTCCGTTTTGAAGTATTTATTAAAGTCTTTTCTTTTTGTAACAGTTACTTCATCTCAAAATTGTACATTTGACCACAGATGGCTCTAATCCGAGATAACGCCGTATAAAATTGGAATGTAAACAAGTAATTCTTCCTATAAAACACCTCAGAATACATAACGAAGGTTTTTGTTTCACTAGTTATACGATGAAGTATATTACCGAATAATTTAAACTGTTTCGAGACTGTGCTCAGGATTGAAAAATCCATAATGGCGCCATTTTCTGACTTTAACAAATACAATTTCTGTGTAAGAATACACATGTACATATTTCCAGAAACCAGTTATTTTAGCTTTAAGCGTGATTTCAACAGAAATGAATAAGAGGTAATTACGTGCGAATGAAAACACATTATAAAAGCCTTGCTTGTTTATCGCCGTATTTTTTATTGTGATTATTAAACAATTAAGTGTTATTGTCCAATATTTCAAACCAGCTTAGACCCCATTCCCAAATATTTTAGATCGATCAATCCCTGTGGGGAGTCTCACTAGATTACTGTCAGCTTAGCGGCTTAAGCGTCTGTCCCGCCTACTAAAAGCTGTAAGGGGGTAATCAACTATGGTGCGCGCTCGGCTAACTGCAATTTAGCGTGAACCCCAAGGCAGTAAGGTCGATCTAAATCTAAATCTCTGGAGCAATCTTAATCTCTGGGAATGCACCCTTAGACTGAGATCCCGTAACCCTATCGTACTAGCAGGATCAATCCTACTCCGATGGGATTCTCATTAAATTGCACTCAGTTTTAAACTTTAAAGGGATAATAACTCTTCGTATGAGATCTATATTTCACAATAAAAACATTGTGAATAACTCATAGAAATATAATATATTCTGTTTTACAGCAGTTATAGCTATTATTCTGATATCTGAGCTTGTCTTCAGATCACGTGACCTCCATTGATGGCTATACTCTATTACAGTCTCTTAAGAGATTTTAACAAAAAACCAAACTTTTTAGAAAAAAACAGGGACTAACTTTGAATGTAAAAATGGATTCATTAACCATTGGTAAGTATGGGAAAATTGTTGTTTACTCCAGGAAAATTCATTTTTTGGCCAAAACGAAGAGTTATTATTGCTTTAAGCTTCTTAAATGACTGTCGCGCATACTGACGCTGCCAGTGGATAATTAACTTTCGTGCACCTTAGGCTTCGGGTAATGCACTGTTCGCACTCTAGATGAAGTCAAAATGGAGACAGACGGGATTAGAGCCGTGTGTATTATTTCTCAGCTTAACAGAGAAAGAAAAAGAGCCCCCCCCCCTCAAAATATGTGCCACGTTCTTGCTATTCTGGGTAGTCAGTTTTTATAGTTGAATTTTCCGAAAATGGCCTTTTACTATTGCAATAACGGAAAAGATTGCATTTTGTGGTGCGGATGTTGGTTCTATATCCCCCTTTACCTGAGAGGAGTGCCTAGGTGCGAGGAAAGAAAAGAGTGAATCTTACAGTCACGTATATTAAAATATCGTAATTAAAAGTAGTTGGATAAAGTGGGGAAATTTTTCTTCTTCATGCTGTGGTGCACGCTGCTTTGTAAAATTGGCAAAAACAATTACATTTGTAGCCGCACTAGTAGTCGCCTTTACCGTGCATGCGTACATGGTTTTAATTTGCTCAGTACGGAATGCAGTGTAAATGAAGTGGGGTTCAAATACATATAAATTACAGATCATAAATTCGATAAAGGCTGACTTGTTCAAGTAGACATAAACGTAAATGTGAGTTAAAGGCTAATGTCGACTAATAGCCACATTAGAAATATCGTCCGGTAACGCGTCATTTATGTAGTGTTGGTAATTGATATTTATGAGTAAATTGAGGGTTGGGAGTGTTCTGTAGAATTGGTTGACATGTTTTCATGTGTGGTTCTTGAACAGCAACATGAAACATAAACGGAGAGAACGCCGCAAACATGGACAAATTAACCAAAGAGGTTGAATGGGGTAGAGAGAGAATTGGGGAAAAGGAAATTGGAAAGTTGCGAAAAATAATAATATGAACAAACAAAAAAATCTTGTGGTTTTCACTTCACGAAATGGCAATAAAAGTCAATACCATCGTCTCACATTTCAAACAAGACATGTTTTATGATAATGCGGTCAGTTTTAATTTTATCATAGACCAGCAGCCATCTTCATCAATATAACCACACATCACGACAAGCCACGGGTCTGACCACATCCCAGGGGTTGTGGCAAGAATGGTGGCCCGCAAGATACCGTACATGTAGCTTGCTCTCCATTACTCTGTACACGTGCCATTTGAATACTTGAAAACTAGAAGGAATATTCAGAATACACCTTCTTGCCCTGACTAAGTGATAATCTGTAGGCCCTTCTATTTATACGGCGGACACGGGACCGGGTTTTCATTCCTTGGACGACAATCCCAGTCACAAACTAACACCCCATTTCCATAGAATTTTAGATCGATCTATCCCTGTGGGGAGTCTCACTAGATTACTGTCAGCTTGGCCGGCTTAAGCGTCTGTCCCGCCTACTAAAAGCTGTAAGGGGGTAATTAACTATGGTGCCCGCTCGGCTGACTGCAATTTAGCGTGAACCCCCAGGGAGTTAGGTCGATCTAAAACTTAATCTTTAGATCGATCTGGAAAAGCACCCTAAGGCTGCATTTACAACAGAAGTTGATCCGCTGACTAACAGATCTGTGGATCAAATATGACCAACCCACTTGAAAGCTTACCGCCCTATCTTACGGGGAATGTATATGCATTCATTGTCTCTTAGGGGGTTATGAGACAAGCTTTCAAGTGGGTCGGCCATAGTTGATCCGCCATATTTAATGTGATGACATTATCATGTACTGGTATAACAGGGCAACGTTATATTTATTTAAGCGGATAAGGGACAATCCTGACGTGTTGATCCTCCTTAAGATGTCATCAGTGGGAGCTTTAATAAGATCATGTCAATCCCACTGCTGTCATAACAAGTTTAAAATAGAAAACAGTTGCATAAGACTTTATTTCAGTCCCGAAGACCGGGGGGGGGGGTCGAAATATATATCCCTATGTCCGGTAAAGGTGCACTTTGAATTAGAATTTGACCAAGGTTCTACGTCACAAAAAAATTAAGGGGAAAATAAGTAATGTACTTAAATATAAGCAAATAAATGGAGACCTCCAATGAAATTGCTGTCTCGCGTGCAAGGAGAGTCCACTAGTACTTTAAAGAGCAGAATAAGATAGACTGATATTAATGGTGTTTTTCTGCCAAAACCTATCCCTCCATATATCCCGGACACATATCTGTCACTTCATGTGTGACGTCATATCCGCATTCAGTTCTGTATAAATAGGCCTAGCTAGGGCGCAGGCAGCAACATAACACGGAAGCAAATTTTTGGGAAGAATTGTCATCTAATGGGAAGTTTCAGAAGTACTGACGGACGTTACGGTAAGTTTTCTGCGACAGAGAGTATTCTATCAAATTTGTCGTTTTCAAATTTAAAAAAAATTACAGTGTATATTTTACACTTCAATCCAAGCTCACATAAACATTATGGTTAGTAATTTTAGTAATTCTGACACCTATTTGAAAAAATAACAAACTTTGTAGCACCACTTGTGCAATATGCATCGATGTTAATTTTAATAAGTTGTATACCGTAAACTGTGTAAAGGGGTAGTGACATCACATTGAACATAAATATATAGAAAGCTATAACTCCAAGCATTTAAGAGAGACAAAATAACTGTTTCAAAGTATCATTACACATTCAGATTTTGGTAAAAAGATAATGAATTAAGTATATCTTAGTGGTTGGTGAAATTGTGTGACAGTATTTTTTTGTTTTGTTTTCTTTAAGTGTATTGATCTTTTGCACTTAAAAAATGCAAGGAGCATCGTGCTTTGATGAAATGAACATTAAATACATTTCATTTGCTTTCATTTTAGACTAATCAACACCATAAGGAAGATGAATAAATATCTGGTTCTGGCGCTGCTGTGTTTGACCGCTTTGTCGACCATCTCGGCGCNTAAAACTAATTTGTAAACAGGCCGCTCTGAGCGTGAGAACTCCGTTTGTGTGACTATAGTATGTGAAGACCAGGCTTTTACCCCCAGTAAGCTGTATATCCCTCACACTAGTGTGTCACAGAAATTGATAAAAACATATTTTGTACTTCAATCCAAGCTCACCTAAACATTGTGTCAGACACAAACTTGAAAAGAACTATTATATTTCTTGCAGCACTTGTGCTATAAGCGTACGTGCCAAAATGAAAAAAGGGACTTGTTGAAGTATTTTGTTGCACCCCTCGTTAGGCAAAGTTTTCAGGCATTTATCATATTTTAAGATGGCGACCGAATCGAAGATGTAGGCAATTTTCCTTATACCTTGAAAAAAGTCCAAATACCCTAATTTGATTTTTTTATTAAGTGCAATTTAAGGATATTTTCCGTTTTGATGAATTTGATGAAGTTAAACCCGTTTTTTTTATTTGTATCAGTTACTTTATCTGAGAATTGTATATTTGAACACAGATGGCTCTAATAAAATGGGTTTGTTATTTTTATATGTCAACAAGTTGCTCTTACTATAAAACACCTTAGAATACATAACGAAGGTTTTGTTTCACTAGTTATGCGATGAGATATATAACTGAATAATTTAAACTGTTTTGAGACTGGGTTGAAAAACCCATAATGGATTTCAAACATGCAATTTCTGTGTAAGAATATACATTTTCCAAAATATTATTTAGCATGATTAATCCAACAGATCTAGAAATGAATTTGAGGAAACTACGCGTGAATGAAAACACATTATAAAAGCCCTGCTAACTTGTTTATCAATGTGCTTTTTTTATTGTGATTATGAAACAAGTGTTAATGACCAATGTTTCCAATCAGCTTAGACTGAAATCCCGTAACTCTATTGTACTAGGATCAATCTTACTCCGAGGGGATTCTCGTTAAATTGCCTTCAGTTTAAGCGGCTTAAATGTCTGAAGCTGCTAGGGGTTATTAACTTTCTTGCACCCTAGGCTTCCGGTAGCGCACTGTTCGCACTCTAGATGAACTTATATGGCGGATACAAGAGAAAAGGGCCTTGCGTATTATTTCTCAGCTACAGTAAACGTAGAAAGAACAAAGAGGCCTCCTCAAAATGCGTGCTACGCCCTTGTTACACTGTTACAGTCTTTATGATGGAGTTTTCGGAAAATGACTTTTTTTTTACTAACAGACATAAACAATTAAATTTGTAGCACCACTATAAGACGCCTATAACATGCAGTGCATATATCGTGCATGCGTACAGGGTTCGAATTTGTTTAGTACAGGCCACAGTGTAAGTGCAGGGGAATTCTTATACATATAAAATATAGATCATAAATTCGACACAGGCTGATTTGTTCAAGTAGACATAAACGTGGATGTGGATTAAAGGCTAATGTCGACTAATAACCCCATTAGAAATATCGTCCGGTAACGCGTCATTTATGTAGTGTTGGTAATTGATATTTATGATTAAATTAAGGGCTGGGGGTGTTCTATAGAATTGGTGGACATGTTTTCATGATGTGTGGTACTTGAACAGCGGCATGTAACATAAACGGAGAGAAACGCCGCTAGCATGGACAAAATAACCAGAGCAAGGAGAAAAGGAAAGAAAAGGAAACTGGAAAGAAGTGAAAAAATAATATGAACAAACAAAAAGATCCTGTGGTTTTCACTTCACAAAATGGCAATAATAGAAGTCAATACCATCGTCTCACATTTTAAACAAGACTTGTTTTGTGATAATGCGGTCAGTTTTAATTTTATCATAGACCAGCAGCCATCTTCATCAATATAACCACACATCACGACAAGCCACGGGTCTGACCACATCCCAGGGGTTGTGGTGAGAATGGTGGCCTGCAAGGTACCGTACATGTAGCTTGCTCTCCATTACTCCGTACACGTGCCATTTGAATACTAGAAAACTATAAGGAATATTCAGAATACACCTTCTTGCCCTGACTAAATGATAATCTATAGGCCCTTCTATTTATACGGCGGGCACGGGACCGGGTTCCTTGGACGACAATCCCAGTCACAAACTAAGGCTGCATTCACAACAGAAGTTGATCCGCTGACTAACAGATCTGTGGATCAAATATGACCAACCCACTTGAAAGCTTACCGCCCTATCTCACGGGGAATGTATATGCATTCATTGTCTCTTAGGGGGTTATGAGACAAGCTTTCAAGTGGGTCGGCCATAGTTGATCCGCCATATTTAATGTGATGACATTATCACGTACTGGTATAACAAGGCAACGTTATATTTATTTAAGCGGATAAGGGACAATCCTGACGTGTTGATCCTCCTTAAGATGTCATCAGTGGGAGCTTTAATAAGATCATGTCAATCCCACTGCTGTCATAACAAGTTTAAAATAGAAAACTGTTGCATAAGACTTTATTTCAGTCCCGAAGACCGGGGGTGGGGGTCGAAATATATATCCCTATGTCCGGTAAAGGTGCGCTTTGAATTAGAATTTGACCAAGGTCACAAAAAAGTTAAGGGGGAAATATCTATTGTACTTAAAAATAAACAAATAAATAAATAGAGCCCCCCAATGAAATTGCTGTCTCGCGTGCAAGGAGAGTCCACTAGTACTTTAAAGAGCAGAATAAGATAGACTGATATTAATGGTGTTTGTCTGCCAAAACCTATCCCGGCCTCCATATATCCCGGACACATATATGTCACTTCATGTGTGACGTCATATCCGCATTCAGTTCTGTATAAATAGGCCTAGCTAGGGCGCAGGCAGCAACATAACACGGAAGCAAATTTTTGGGAAGAATTGTCATCTACTGGGAAGTTTCAGAAGTACTGACGGGCGTTACAGTAAGTTTTCTGCGACAAAGAGCATTCTATCAATATTGTCGTTTTCAAATTGAAAAAAAAAAATTACAGTGTATATTTTACACTTCAATCCAAGCTCACCTAAACATTATGGTTAGTAATTCTGACACCTATTTGAAAAAATAACAAACTTTGTAGCACCACTTGTGCAATATGCATCGATGTTAATTTTAATAAGTTGTATACCGTAAACTGTGTAAAGGAGTAGTGACATCACATTGAACATAAATATATAGAAAGCTATAACTCCAAGCATTTAAGAGAGACGAAACAACTGTTTCAAAGCATCATTACACATTCAGATTTTGGTAAAAAGATCATAAATTAAGTATATCTTAGTGGTTGGTGAAATTGTGTGACAGTATTTTTTTGTTTTGTTTTCTTTAAGTGTATTTATCTTTTGCACTTAAAAAATGCAAGGAGCATCGTGCTTTGATGAAATGAACATTAAATACATTTCATTTGCTTTCATTTTAGACTAATCAACACCATAAGGAAGATGAATAAATATCTGGTTCTGGCGCTGCTGTGTTTGACCGCTTTGTCGACCATCTCGGCCCTACCAATATCCGGCTCTTTTAGCTGTGTCAATGGCAAGGTTGTAAAACGTAAGTCACAGAACGGGCGGAAATTCTGAAAAGTTACCGCGTCGTCAATGACGTTATGAAAACATTTAACGTTACATTTATTTGACGTCCAACCACATGACGTTGCTCAAAGATATCTAATGTTACTAAGCTTTAAATTTAATGACGTACTACCTCCAATAATTACCTGATAGTCTACATAAATTCTGATAGTAAAATGCTCAGATACATGTACATATGGGTAGACGATCAAGCTTCCAGATCCAATTACTTCGAGATGATTACTGTCATCATAATATCACAATTATATATAATACGACCATAATTATATATATTATGTTCCTCCTGTTTCAACACCTAATAAATGTAAAGTCAATTACCGGTAGAATAAAAGTAATTTTGTATTGTTAGTATAATCTAGTGTACCGGGTACTGTGTATCTCCTAAATGCATTTCTGACCACTAAAGAGGGCACCACTGTATCCCGTAATTCCAGCTCCGCGCGGCTTTCAGTTCAGTAACTTTGAAACGCAGGCCTATAAAAAGGCGTTAATAGATAATACTTATGTCAACGTCAGATAGATGGCAATTTAAATTATGTATTATCGAAACGGTGAATATTACACTGCTAAGAGCCTTTAGTTGCAAATAAATATTATTATTATTTTAATCATTAATGTACAATGTAGCAGTGCCCGGTATATTCCCAGTACGTGTGGCAGTACATGTCCATTGTACACATAGAAGTTGAAATGTTATAGATTTTTATTTGCGTTTCAGAATTGCACCAGGTGTATTGTTTCGTCAATCCCTGCTCAGGTGTCAGCTGCGACGTTGGAACTTGCTCGTAAGCATGTTATGTGTGTGTGTGAGTGTGTGTGCCTGCATGCGTGTACATGTGCCACGTCTTTGCACATATGTGCACATTTTGAAATGTCTTCTTCACTTGCAAACAGACAAAGAGAGACCAACAAACATTCACCCTAACATCCACTAAAAGAGGGCAGCACCTCTCAGTCTGAAACTCAATTTATTATTTTTCTTTTTATTTAATATAAGCCAAAAGAAATGCTTACATATGTCTTCTCTAACACAACTGCATATGACCAAGAGGGTCAAAATCCCATGCTTAATAGATTGATGAACTCATTCAAGCATTTTGTCTCTTAGACTCCGTTCACATGAAAAATCTATTTTCTAAAAATCTATTTTCTATTCGCGGTATCTTCTGATCACTCCGAATAAATTACAGCTTTGGAAGTAACTGGCTCGCGCTGCCAGTAATTACGCCGCGGGGTATTCAGGGCACAGACCGTGATCACAAGATACCGCTAATAGGAAATAGATTTTTAGAAAAAAGGTTTTTCATGTGAACGAAGCCTTAAACACAGTACATTTCAAATATCATGCGCCTGGAGTAACTCATATTTTTGCCTTCTTTGTTCGCAGATGCACAGCTTAAACTTATCCCCCGATTTATGAGTGCATCGAAATTCTCACCGTTGTTAACGTCAAACTGCTCTAAAACAATTGTTTAACAATGCCATTTTCAGGCATGACACCAGCTGCATGCCATATTGCCTCAGCGGGAATTCGTGTGTCCCAGCCAATCCTGGAGCTGCCTAGACCTCATGAAGTGGAGAACTCTACAGCCAGCCCTAGTCCGGGAGGAGAGCTTTAACAGAGAAATTACCAAAATTCTACCAATGACTTCGATTTTGAAAGAATTTCATGTACGTTAACAATGCTGGTTTATTCACGATTAAAGCATTTAAGACCAAAGTGACTCTGTCTGCTTAGAACTACCTAAGAGTGAACGGTTTGTGAACCAATATTCATATATACCGTATATCATTATGGGATATACTGGTAACCCAAACATCGACTGTCTGCTCAATTTGAATCTGAGGCATTGAACTAAAGACCGATTTTATATCTACATTTTTGTCAATTTATAATTAAAGTATAGGCCCTTCAGTGAATTTATTTCAAAATTAAAAAAAACTTTATAGCAGTTAGCGCAAGGCCGGGAAAAAAACTTTACAAAAGTTTTCGTCGCTGTTAAAGTTTTAGCCACAACAGGTATTACAAGTGTATACACCACCGTCCAATACATAACTGATTCTCATAAAATGCTTGAAGGGGGAAGGAAGGGGAATGAGAGTTGAGAGGGGCGAGACGTTGAAGGTCAACAATACAAGCAGGCTAACTTCACAGCAATTATCTCCTGCAGGTGGCGCGGCATGCCTTCACCAAAAACAAGATTTTTGGTTTGTGGGGATGCATACTGTAAATACGAATTAAATGATATAAAATATGGATATCTTTACCGGTTTTTTGTATTTTCTGTACCATGATTCACGTTAGATATGACTACTTAAGTAGAAAAAACACTTTAAACTGGTTTGCAGTTGTAAGTTGATCATTTGTAAACAAAAATAAACGGAACTGGAGGTGGGAAACCTTTTTGATCCCTAGTGTACATGTAGTTTGATCCGTGTAGCCGAAAATTTTACTCCCTCTTACGCAAATCATCGTCACACTTATCTATAGAAAAGGCAGCAAAATAAAGGGATTGTGCCAGCTTAAATATACCACACAGGCTCGTAGCCGGGGGGGGGGGGGGGGGTTAATTTTCACTCCTGGGGAAAATTTTTTTAGGGACCAAAAAGTTTTTTTTTAAAAAGGCCGTTTTTTTTTTTGGGAAAAAAAAAAACCCCTTTTAAANATTTATTTCAAAATTAAAAAAAAAATACAAAACTTTATAGCAGTTAGCGCAAGGCCGGGAAAAAAACTTTACAAAAATTCTCGTCGCTGTGAAAGTTTTAGCCACAACAGGTATTACAAGTGTATACACCACCGTCCAATACATAACTGATTCTCATAAAATGCTTGAAGGGGGAAGGAAGGGGAATGAGAGTTGAGAGGGGCGAGACGTTGAAGGTCAACAATACAAGCAGGCTAACTTCACAGCAATTATCTCCTGCAGGTGGCGCGGCATGCCTTCACCAAAAACAAGATTTTTGGTTTGTGGGGATGCATACTGTAAATACGAATTAAATGATATAAAATATGGATATCTTTACCGGTATTTTGTATTTTCTGTACCATGATTCACGTTAGATATGACTACTAAAGTAGAAAAAACACTTTAAACTGGTTTGCAGTTGTAAGGTGATCATTTGTAAACAAAAACAAACGGAACTGGAGGTGGGAAACCTTTTTGATCCCTAGTGTTCATGTAGTTTGATCCGTGTAGCCGAAAATTTTACTCCCTCTTACGCAAATCATCGTCACACTTATCTATAGAAAAGGCAGCAAAAGAAAGGGATTGTGCCAGCTTAAATATACCACACAGGCTCGTAGCCGGGGGGGGGGAGGTTAATGTTCATCCTGGGTAAAATTTTATCTAGGTACACAAAAGTTTCATTGTAAAAAGTCCGTTTTTTTTTGGGAAAAAGAACAACCCTTTTGAATATGCTGGCTGCGGGCCTGCCACATGGGGGACAGGGAATTGGAAACGTGGGGTGCCGAAGTTAAAGGAGAAGGGGCTCTCCCCCTCCCCCCCCCCCCATCTGTTTGTTACGTATCATAACGATAATGTTGCGAACACAGAAAGATAAAACCCATGATACAATAATAATAATAATAATAATAATAATAATTAATAATAATAATAACAAAAATAATAATAATAATAATAATAATAATAATAATAATAATAATAATAATAATAATAATAATAATAATAATGATAATAATAATAATAATAATAAGTTAATTAATTACAGTCAATTTACGTTCAGGTCTGTGCACCAGGTACAATAATAAACCATGTCATCTGGAATTGTCAATTTTTGCAGAAAACTACCAGCTGTGTAGATAAAACTGGAACAACATTACTTTTTAGAATTTCACCTTTTTCTTAAAAATGTCAATAAAAGTCCAGTGAATACATTTAACATCATTTTTTCAACGTCAATCTTAAAATTAATCATAATATTGTTAAATTATAAGAGTTAACATCCATTGAAACAGTTGATCGCATACGCAGTGAAAGGTCATTCCAGATGCTAGGGGCTGCAATGGTGACCGTTTTTCACAATTCTAAATAATAACTGTTGTTTGCATACTCACGTGACAGTTGGCAGAGCAGAAATTAAATGTTTTTTGAATGAAGATATACGTTTTACCCTCCCAACTCCACCTTACACCCCATCCCGTTATAAATGTACCCACACCCCTTTATACCCACACCCTTTTATACCCACACCCCTTTATACCCACACCCCTTTATACCCACACCCCTTTATAACCACACCCCTTTATACCCACACCCACTACCGTTCAGCTTTTTGCGGCTGCATGATGTATATTTCAACGTTTGATAAAAAGGCATTGTTTACACATGTTCCAATAGTCTTATTCAAGATTTTGTTTGAGTACATGTATATACTATTTTGGTGCACGTACACTGTACACTCTACGAATACCATAGGCATGTACGGGTAAGATATGGTATGCGGAATACATATCACAATTTAAAATAAATCCAAAAATTTGTTTACAAAAAATAATATTACAGGTGTGGCGAGCTTTTGGTCAAGAGTATATTCCTCTATACACCACACACTCTAATACAATCACCGGTACACACAGTACAGAAAGGTCAACCCGGAAACTTGGCGACGTCACATATCTAGTATGGAGACTGAAAGATGACCACTGACATTTAAATTGGAGTACAGATAAGATCGGGTTTGTGTTTTTCTTATCGAGCCATCTGGCTGAGATTTCGTTCAGAAAAAAGACAAAAATAAAACTTCAATGAACAGCTGAGAAAGTAAACACATCTTTGTTGTAACAGCACCTTAGTATTTCTGTACCGACACGGAAAGAGTGAAATTTCACGGCTAGGTGACAGTGTCGGATATCGTGGCCATTTAACCCGTTATTCAGTATTGGCGTGCTGCCTGTCACAGTGCAGGGTGAGAAGAGATGCAATTGTTCAAAACGCATCATCGTGCAACCACAGGTGTCCATGAACGCGAAGGTGAACAAAAGCTACAAATGACGGGACATATAATCTGCCGAAAGCAACGCAAGCTTTGGCAACTGGTACATATAATTACATATGATTACACACTACCTTTGCCTTGTAGTAAATAAATATGTCATGTTGCTGTTGGAAAAAGGGAGTGGGTGGAGTGGAGCTAGTTTAGACTCACCTCTTTTTTTTTCCAAGTTAATAAAATATGTAAAGTTTATCCAAAAAAAGGGACGATTTTCAATAGAAAATGCCTTAAAAGATAAAGCGAGTAAATGCACTCTACTGGATATAATTTATTAGTGCGTGTTCCTATGCCATAAACGTGTTTGGTGCGTATTTATTTATTTATTTCATTTTTATTTATTTATTTATTTTTTTTGTGTGTATTATTAGAGTTGCTACCAGTATGTGTAGAGATTAAAAGCCATTGATCCCAAAATGGTGAATAAAAATAAATAAAAATATGAGCTTAAGATCCAGGACCGTAATGAAAGGCTTTAAGCTGCACCTCCTTCAATTCATGTCAACTTGACCTACTTATTTCCCCTCCATTCCGTAAGGTGCAGAAATTGTAAGCAGATTATATCTGTGGAAACATCTTTTTTAGAGAATCAAATGTCATTAAACTCTATGGAAATCCTTAACGTTATCCTATTCGAAACTTTTAGGTCGGTTTTAGCGACAATAATTGGACAAAAGTACTCGCTTAATATACATCAGTTATTGTACTCGTACAAAATAACATTAAAAAAATAATAAAAAGTGAACGGAACCATTAAAATTTAATATTTATAAAATAAAGAATATAGTTCTAATAAAACCATTTTTTTTTTTTATCTATGAAGATTTTTTTGTAAAATAAGATTTATGCCCGTATTTTGCATACACGACTGGCGGTCCACCATTCCACGCCATAATCGGTTTAGGTCGATGGCGTTGAACGCCACAGGACCCATTTTGGGCACTTTTTTTATCGTGCTCAATAGAGAATTGCTGATTAAAAGTAAAACTTGGCGTACATAAAGAAAGCATTTTACGCCTATGTGCTGCACACAAGCAGTCAGTTGGTGTACTTGACGCCATTCGCACATTTTTTGTGATAGCTGTTACAGATCGTAAAACAAGTCCATGAAAAATTCACCAAACACCTTTACTTCGCTACCAATTTCATGTTAAAAGATAAAAGTCGCAATTTAAAAAAAACGATGAATTGCTTTTTTGTCGCATTAAAGAGTCCCTTATTGATCGCATTTATGAATATTTTTTGTGTCAAACACCCTGGGTTGATTATAAGAACTGATTTCAATCGTTAAAACTAACACATTTTTTTAGACACGTAAAATTCAAATTTTTACTCGTTTCGGTAATCGTTAGTCATTATAAAGGCGATAAACGCACTTGCAAAGAAGCGCCAATGACTACAACTTAAACTTGTATACTCAGTATAAGAAATTATAAGCGGCTCCAGTGCTCACTGATCGTAATTTACCATCTACAAATTAATTTTTTCTAGTTAAACTTTACAGTTTGGATATATATTTAGTGACAATCTCGTATTTTAACTCACCGCGGTAATTAGAAGTGACTGTAGACTATGAAAAACAATCATGAGTTGCGAAAGGTATTGCAAGACAATACATTCATTTTGCGATGAAGCGGCAAAATTGACACCGAAAGTCGAATACATGGCTCGTTAGATAACTCTTTAAACATTTTTCATGTGACCCTAGCACACGTGGTTTGCTGGTTTGTTATCCAATATGAGCGTCAGAAAAAAACTTTTTTTGCAGCTACATATACCTGTAGACATACATGCACACCTGTGAAAGTTGGCAAACAACTTGATTGACAGCGTAGATGAGCTTAGATAAGAAACAACAGCCAAAGGTATACTCAGACCATAAGGATGACCAACTACTAATTAACTTCGGTGGACGCAGGTTAATAATTGGCTTTTGTGTCAGGGGGCTGCCACTGCGTGAAAAAGGCCATTATTATTATTATAAATAGCATAGGGTATGGCATGAGATAACAATCGGTCAATGTTATTGATGAGCCAGCAATGGGGTGCAGTGCTGACGACCAGTACCGGTACATGTGTCCTATTGAAGGGGGGGGGGGGGGGGGTTTGTTCGATTTACTTGAATCGTGTACATTTTATCATGAAAATTCATTCAGGGGGTGGGGTGGGTGGGGAGGGGTTGGACCGAACCCCTGAAGCCCTTCCACATTATCGACCACCGCCCACGCATGTATTGTGTCGTGCCGTGATTATATACTGTAGATATCAATTTTCGAAATGTTACCTACATCGTAAAATTCTATGATAGGGAGAGGTACCCCACCCAGGCCCGTAGCCAGGGGGTTCGGGGGGTTCGAAAGAACCGCCACTTTTGCTGGGAAAAGGTCCACTCTTGGTAAAATTTGATCTAGGTACATAAATTTTTTTATGGGAAAAGGTCCACTTTTTCAGAAAAAGAAATTGCTGGCTACGGGCCTGCCACCCCTAACCTTGTTAGATGTTTTTGAAATGTTGTTTTTTTAATACTACTCATAAATAGGAACATAACACTGGAGTGAAAAGGCAAGGCAGTGACTATATTAATGTCGAAGAGACAGAAAGGGCCTGTGATAAATAGGTTTGGTCTAAACAAGGAAGTAGATGGCCTGTAGATAGAATATCTACTTCCCCGATCGAGACACCTCACATAATGTATTTCAATTAGATGATATAATGTTATGTTTTGATTCTACGGGTACGTAGGAGTACATGGAGTGTTTGAAAAAAAAAATTGAAGACTGTTTTCACGAGAGAATAATATCCTTTCCTGATAATGATGTGTTGTTCTTAATATTACACACAGTTGGGAAACTATATTTCCAAAAAAAAAATGATTTTGTCGTAGAAAATAAGGAAACCCGAGGTACTGCTGCTCAGGTGCAGTTGTCTCAAAATATTAAGTTATTCACTTTCAGTTTGTCACGCTCTATAATTTGTCACATTCTATAATTTTAGCATTTCACTGGTTAGCCACATACATCGGCAGTAAGCGCCCAAGCGTAATTAAGGCAGTTTTCGATACGAGCAGTGTGTTTTTACTGTTCTAGACTGGGTCGGCTGTTTTTGACACTTCTGAGCACGTAATTACGCTACGGGCTTAGGGCTGGGAGTGGCGCTGG
>NW_019775691.1:609774-621227 GCF_001039355.2 Lingula anatina | reverse complement strand
GTGGGTGGGTGGGGTGGGCGGGGCTCCACGGTCCTTCCCATTTTTTGCGTCCTGATATTTTGGTGGGTGTGCCAATAGCGAGGGGGGGGCGCAGTTAGGAATACCCTCTTTCTTCAAAGCCAGTATATTGAGTTGCCACGCACACAAAGAGAACCGGTGTAACAGGAATGGAAAGTCCTATAAATGGAATTCCGGGATCACATATGATTACTACAGGTTAGGGTAAGGCGGAGTATTGGGGTTAGTACTAGTATATGGGACGAATGTCACCTGTACAAAGTAATGGAAAGCGGGCTACTGTTCCTAGCGGACTATCATTTCTGTCACACCGGCCTCCTCTGTTCCGGTCGAGATTGGAACAGTATATACCGGCGCTGGTGACATGTATACATTTTGAAGTGAACAGGATCTGGCGTATATTATAAGGTGTGACAGTAATCTCGCTTTCTCACTCCGATCTTATCACAGTGACAATCGGGACACGTGACACTAGTAACCACTTTATTTACGTCCTTCATTTCGTTGTATCGCCACCATCTGTGACGTACATTCGTTGTCCGTATATCCTTGCCTCAACACGCGTATATAAACTGACCTCTCCCGGAGAAAAGCAGTTGCGAGGAGACAGCGGTGAAAAGCGGACCAACGTCGAAAGAAACGTGCAAAATATTTTTTTTCTCAAAAACAAGACTAGCTGAGAAGCTTCAAAAGTGTCGTCATTTAAGTGAAGATAAGAGAGTCGACAGACAGTGAGCGAAGAAAAGAAGCTTGGAAAACAATAAAGGTAACGATGACATAATTTTCTTTTTAATTTTTTTATCCACATGTTGTGCAAACCAGAGAACTTCCAGTATCTTTTATATTATTATTAGTAGTAGAAGTATTGTTTTTGTGGTTCTATAGATTGTACAAATGGTTCATTTACATTGTGCACATGGATTACTCTACAGCAAGGATTTCACAATAATAACGAAATCGTGGCTTGGCAGTAAAATGCAATTAATACTATTATGTGTTGTTTACTATTATTTGTTTTAATTGTGGGATTATGAATTTTGTATGAACAGCAAAATTTAGTAACAATGTTTTATATCTTTAATTACTACAAATGGTTTGACTACATACATGTCAAACTCTCTGAAAGATCAGACTTCCACTTAAGCATTATAAAGATGTTCTATACGTTTGTAATCTGTCCATTTTGGAAAAATCGTGCCAATGCTAGGATTCAATCGCTTCCATGACAATTTTGTCGCTTGAACACTAAAGGGATAATAACTCTTCGTATGAGATCTATATTTCACAATAAAAATATTGTGAATATCTCATAGAAATATAACATATTCTGTTTTATCAAAAAAACGGCAGTTATAGCTATTATTCTGATATCTGAGCTTGTCTTTAGACCACGTGACCTCCATTGATGGCTATACTCTGTTAACAAAAAACAAAACTTTTTAGAAAAAACAGGGACTTACATTGGTAAGTATGGGAAAATTGTTGTTTACTCCAGGAAAATTCTTTTTTTTTTTGGCTGAAACGAAGAGTTATTATCCCTTTAAACTTGTTCGATAACTGATCTTTTAAATTCCAAATTATCATTTTACCAATTCTTTCATTACATAATTTCAAGAAAGGGTACAAATTGATAAAGAAATAATTAAATATCAGCACCTCACTCACTCCGACGTAAACACACACACACAAAGACATTTACAGACTTGACATTTAATATGGAATATTTTTTCCAAATCATAATTTATCAGTTTTTTCCTATTTTGCTGACTGATAAATGAAAATAAGGATTAAAATCGTGTTTTAAAAACTTTTGATAATCTGTTCGATGTTATTGTGACATGAGTCCATTAATTGAATTCGCCAGTGAAGCAAACAAAAATACATTGCCTATTTTAAGTCATACGACAACCATTGAAAGCGATATTTTGGATCTCCATATTTTCCAAATTATCGTCTTTAAAAGAGTTACACGCCCCACAAAGGCCCCTCATGTGGGTGTCTAGTCACAGCAATGGTCGCTGTTACGCCGGACCTCATCTTGCTGCTACCAGAGCCTTCAAGCGACAAGGCATTCCTTAGAATGGGTTTTTAGAGTTTAATCTGGAATAAAATTCCAGGCAACGGTTAAGACTTGGTCAGTTTGGTTCAGTTTTGTTGTAGGACATACAGGCCGTTGATACAGCGAGTAATGACCTAGCCACATATTGTCTATGTGGTTCAAATATGGCGATTTTGATGACCAAGGTAGCTGCTCATTCCCTTGGTTCTGTAAGTTATCTGCTATTAAAAGTGCTCTGTGTGAACCGGCAATCTCATCGTGCAACCTAAAATTGTTCCTAAGGTGCCCCCTATCAAATGATGGTCAAGTGGTTCCCAGAGTATTCCTCTATTTGATCTGGTTCAGGTTTTCATCGATGACTTCCATTAGTGTTTTGGCACCAATGTGGTATCCACTCCAAATAGTGATGCTTCCAATGACCCTAGTCACTTAAAAAGTGGCACACGTCTTGTCGTAGGCCTCTTCAGGATGTCTGTAAACTCTGTTTTGACCATTTTAGCGGTACGGGTGAAATCTGACTTCAATAAAGAAAGCCACGCGATTTCAGTGTTCTACCCAAAAACGGTTAGGGTCCCCAATTCATTAGAGAAACAGACTACGCTGTTTATCTGTTTACAGTGGCTTCCTCAGAGGTCGCCTGATATCCTAACCTGCTGAAACCATTTTGGTGTTCGCTAAGAGCCTTGAAAAAACGCGTTTTGGTGACAATTTGCCCCTCATTCAAAACGGACTGGGTGGTTTCGGTTTAATTGCAGCAGCATATCCTGAAGGACAGTGAGTCCTGTAACCTGGTGGTAAGATGTCGATACATTGGACGTGGTCTCTGTGTAGGTGCATCAGTCTGGGCATAACCCTATAAAACTGTGCAGACTATGTCTGGCAATGTCTGTCTTTTTCGCGCCATTCTGGCACAGCTTAAAATTTTTTAAAAACACTGCTTAATTCATTTTACGCACTGCAAAACAGACTGTTTGCATGCAAAATTTCAAATTCTTCGATACAGTAGTTGCCGACATATGGATACTTTTTTGACAGAACCATGCTTCATCAAAGCCAAGCTTTGACCAGCCCAAAGGAGCACCAGCCAATTAAATCACTGCATATTACACAATGCAGCAGTGCAACAGACCTGGTAGTCAGTAAATTGGTAGCGACACACCTGACTTCATACTTCTCCAGTCAGATATCTTATGTGAGATCTGAGTTTTTTGAAAAAAGAAAGCATTTTTACCTAGGTATACCTTTAAAACTGAAATATTCCATATTAAATGTCAAGTCTGTATAATATACAGTGGAATGAGTAACATAATAACAAAATATACAGAACTATACAAACTACGACTGTAACACGGAAAGAAAAATAAGCTGTAAAAAACACTGGTAAACATAAATATTTTTGCAGAAGCAATTACGTAAAGAACATTTCATCTCAACACCCGTGCTATCGTTCACAAATGTACATTATTTAATACAGGTAGAAATTGACAAGATTCTTCCTACATGTAATTTTAACACTGTACCGGTAGGAAGCATAAACGGTTAAAGATTTGTTACTTTTGTGGATAATGTATAAACTACCAAGGTAGATTCTTGACTATCTAACACCCCATTTCCATAGATTTTTAGATCGATCTATCCCTGTGGGGAGTCTCACTAGATTACTGTCAGCTTGGCCGGCTTAAGCGTCTGTTCCGCCTATTAAAAGCTGTAAGAGGGTAATTAACTATGGTGCCCGCTCGGCTGACTGGAATTTAGCGTGAACCCCCAGGGAGTTAGGTCGATCTAAATCTTAAACTTTAGATCGATCTAAATCTCTGGGAAAGCACTCTAACACTGGTAGGCAGTATACACGGTAGAAAAAACATTTTTTTACTTCTGGAGATGGTGTATAAACTAAAAAGAATCATTGATAATTAACATTAACATTGATAAGTAACATACACAGTCAAAAAAACATTAGTCCAGGAAGAGAGGATGTAACTTAATTTAATTGTTTCATTTCTTTTCAAAAGTGCCTACTCTCATGTTTTTGGACTAATATTTCTTTCTCTGATGTAGGCCTGTCTCCACTTAATTTTTTATGTTTTCTATATGTGGGACGCTTTTCATTTTAATTTATAAATAATAAATTTTGTCAGAATCCATTTTTACCAAAATTTAAACCTTAACCCATCGCCTAAAATTTAGACGATCAGAAGCATAGAAAAATGTCAATTGTGAAAGGCTATAGTAAATGTAGGTGCCTTTGTCTGCGTTCATCTCGAGGGCAAGCACGAGAACTGAAATCGGCACCTGTTACTTGGAGCCGCGGCCCAGTGATCGCTGAATTCATGACTTAAGTCGCAATTTCATGGTCCGATTGCAAAAAAAAAAAAAAAAAAAAAAAATGCAGCCAGTTTTTGACACCGAACGGCAAATCCCTTCTCCTACTTCGTTAATGCATGTACCGTACATATAGATTGTGGCGTAAAAACGACATACATGTAGAAATACATTACTTTGATCTATTGTCTGTTCATAGACTTATAGTATGCGTCAGGGATTTTATCTCCCTAAATAAATATTGATCATGATGGAAAAAGCGGAGACTTGGTGTATTCTCGCTCGAGAAAAAAAGAACTCGTATGCAAATAGCTGTCAGACATCACACTGGTTCTCGTCTAAGAAATGGGTGGTCATGCACAACTAGTATCATCTACAATCGGACCATGACATCACGGTTAAAGTCCCTATTTCACACAGACCACGAATCCCACGAATGGCCATGAATTGACACATTTCACGATTCGTGGTTGAATCGTAATCAGTTCGTGAAGTTCTTAACAGATTCGTATATATTCGTAGACAGTTCTTGCACTTCTTGACCAACAGGAATTGGTGGCAAAAACTTTGATGCCCCTATTTCACACAGACCACGAATGCCACGAATCGCCAGGAATTGAAAATTTCAGGATTCGTGGTTGAATCTTAATCAGTTCGTGAAGTTCTTAATAGATTCGTATATAATCGTAGTCAGTTCTTGCAATTCTTGATCAATCGGGAATTCGTGGCAAAAATTTTGAGCTGTTCAAAGTTTTGGCCACGATTGAGGAGTGGGAGGTGACAAAAATGTCGGAGAAATAAAAAGAGAAACCCAGCGAAACTTTAACTTTTAATTAAGCGGGTCTTATTTTGTTTGCGTTTTTATAACGACTTTTACCGAGCAGAATATTGTATATGTTCATATAAGAATAAACAAATAATAATGAAAATAGGTATGACAGATTAACTTTCAATAAAATAAATATTATGTTAGTACATCATATATCTAACTACTTCCACACAAACAACACGATCCAATTTTCCCTCAGCATCGAACTTGGATGCCTCATCACCACAAAGCAAAATATGGGTCAAATGTCCAGGAAATTTGTCCAGGAAATTGATACAATTACACCAGTATACAGGTGTAATTGATAGTTGATTTCATGTAGGAGTTAATAAGGCAGTTAAAGCTTCACTTACCAAGACGAAAGAACCCACTATATACACAATAATGACCTGTAATTACATGTAGATTTGTACCACCACTATATCCGATGTTCTACTTTGCACGATCTGCAACTGTTGTTCTCGCAAGCTAATATTAAATAGAGACAACGGGATTTTTAACATTAAAATGTGGTAAACATTGTATACCAGCAAATTAAGCCGGTTGTTTGATTGTGTGCCGTGTCTGCTTTGCAATTAAGCATTTGTTTGACCCCCTGGATCTTGTCCTCTGTGTCAGCTAAAATATCTGTTAATATAGATAGAGTCTGTTCAAGTTCGCGCATTGCCAAACATGGACACATTAGATAAACGAGGAGAAGATCTGTGCAGAATTCTTTTACAAAATAACCGAACCCTCTGTTAAACTGAACTAGAATCATAATTAATTGAGCAGTTCAAGAATCCTTTAAGGTGAAACAATATATATATATACAGGGTATATATAATGTACCAAAATTTAGTAAAATCTTCCGATGCTCCTTTATTCCTTGCACACTTTTAGATTTTTAATAGTAAAACTAACTTATTTTGAATTAACTTTTTCAGATGAAGATGCTGTCTAGCATTCTGCTGAACTTTATATTTGTTGCCATAGCAACAGTGAATGGAGGTACGTCTAAACGGGTTTGATTTGCTGTTGTTTATAATTAAAATAATATCAGGTTTATCTGCGTGTACAATTGTTTTTGTCATCGTTTTGTTACCGTTTCCCTGTAAAATCACCAGCAATTTTAACTTTTCACCACAACTCATTCAATTTCTTCAAACTTTTAACCCGTTTAAATCGTTAAATGTTAAAAAATTTGAAACTTTTGCAGCCTCCATGTCATTTTCGTACTCGCAAGTGCGAACGAAGCGCTCCCTGGCGGCTCCGTGTAGCCAGTGTCCGGAGAATTTGTTCAGTGCTTCTGAGAAGGAAGAGATGCTCAACTACCACAATGAGGCCAGGAGGATGGTACAACCGCAATCCTCCAATATGAAACAGATGGTACGTACGCTGGCACATGGGCAGCTCAGGGGGCCGTTAATAATTAAAATAAAAAACATGTTAAGCAAAAATAAAAAAATGAGAAAAACTCATTTAACATTAAGGGGACATTTTAGGATATTTATGCAGGGCTTTGCAGGGCATACCAGTATATCTTGTTATAAACTACCGGTTCCATGGATCAGATCAGTAATGACCCCAATCAATGATAATTATACTGCTTAATAATACATCTAGATGTGGGACCCAGATCTGGCGGACTGCGACGGCCAAGACTACATAAACCAGTGCATCTACGCCCACGCCCACGCGGACCTGACCCCCTACCAGAACCAAGGGTGCACGTTTGACTTCGCCGGCCAGTACGTGGGGCAGAACCTCTACGTCTCCTGCAGCACCGTCAACAACAAGCCGTCTAACCTCACTGGCTTAGCTCTGCAGTCCTGGTTTAACGAGAACCAGTTTTACAACTACGCCACGGACACATGTGACACCAATAAAGTCTGTGGACACTACACACAGGTGAGGAGGGCGGGTTCAGACTGTCACGTTGCTATCACGTGGTTGAATATGTCATACTTGCAATTAATATTTAATATTAGTATTAATAATGTATCATAAGTACTTCCAAAATTTTGACTTTGTGCTTTGAAATCACATGCACTATTCACTAGCGGAGCAAGGTTATTAGATGTAATCATAATTTGTGAAAGGTATCCCATTTGGCAGAAAGTTGCAGTTGTGGACTTTGAAAAATATTGCTCACATTTTGGTGATAGACTTAATTTAATGCATCAGGACTGGTGATGAATTTGTACAAACTTTAAAACGAATAGCATTTTTAAATGTTTTTACATAGGTGGCATGGGCCAATTCTTTTAGACTGGGTTGTGCGTATTCTGCGTGTCAAGGTGTTTCCCCCTGCGGAGCCCAGTTTCCATATTACTGGATCGTCGTCTGTAATTACTACCCCGGGTAAGTGCACGCGCAGCCGGCCTCCCAACCCCTGCTAATTTTTAGTAGAACGGGGAGGTGAAAAAAAAAACCAACTTTATTTCTAAACAACAAAGGGAAATTCACGTTCATTAATCATTCTGAAACGCCTTACCATCTTTACAGCAAGAGTTTATGTGCGTTCACTTTGCGACGAGAAAGTCACTTTGTATATTTAACATTATACAAGATAAATACAATTGTGTACAATCTGTCTGTCTGTCTGTGTGACATCATGCCTTGTCTGTGTCATAACGCCATGTCTGTGTGACATCACGCTCTGTCTGTGTCATCATGTCCTGTTCTTGTGACATTACGTCCAGTATTGTGACATCAACTCCCCTCTGAGTCATCACTTCATTCTATTTGTGTGTAAACATGACCTCATATGTTTGTGTACTATTTGCACTATCATATGTTATCATACCTAAATATTATTATTATTATTCTATTTTCATTATTTCAGTGGCAATTATCAGGGACAGAGCCCCTATAATTCTGGCACACCCTGTAGCAATTGTCCAAGCAATCAGTATCTAGCTAACCCCTGCAATAATGGACTATGTGGTAAGTGCTCTAGCTACTGGTATACATGTAATATACACAGGTACAGGTGAACAGGTGCAAGTACTGAAGAACACAAAACACTAAAATTTAGTTTAATTAAACTATTTATTATCCCTCTCATGTACCTGTACCCGTTCCAGCATATTTCATACCCCAAAAAATCAGAAAAGTCTATTTATAACTTTCTGAGTTAGGTGCTTAAAAAATAAAAAAGACAGACGTGAAAACATAACTTTCTTAGCGAAGATACTCATAGTATATTGCACCCTATGAATCACAGTAGTACTAGTACAGGTGTTCATTTTTTTAACGTGACGGAGAGTCCCCAATGATAGAGAGTCCGCTTCCCATTCGTTTGTACAGGTCAGCCCCGCCCTAGATTTTGACCCCCTTGGGCTAACCCTAACCATTATAACTAAATGGAGAGAGGAATTTCAGTTACACGGACTCTCAGTTTCGCTACAACGGTAATGTCATTCTTAACGCGCCACCTACTACCGTACTGGGTTATATACTGAAGATGGACGGCGCCCTGACTCCATATTATCAAAAATTGTTAACTTGGAAATAATTCATAATCTCTCCATTCCAGTCACTGAGACAGAATGTGAGATCTCCGGAGGCTGCGGAGGTAAGTAACCATGGAAACTTTTGTTAAAAATAGATTTTCTTCCCCTTTCTAAAAAATAATAATTCTGTGAGGCTGGTAAATGATTTTCATAGTCAATTGAATGGGAATAATGTATGGTTTGCCGTAGATGTGTAGAGAAAAACTGCATAATCTTTAAAAAATAAATGAAAAAATAGTCTTCTGGTTGTAAAATCAAGGTCATATATTTGCAAGTCTTCATATCAATGACATGACTACATGTACAATTATCATCATCTACCTTAACTATATATAGGTGGCGCTACAGACGAATGTGCCGCCGGCACGCACAACTGTGATGCTAACGCAGACTGCACTGACACTGCCGACGGTTTTACCTGTGCATGCAGAGCTGGTTATACTGGGGACGGTCAGACGTGTACAGGTAAGAAGTGGTGCAGGTAAAAATCTTGTGCAGGTAAGAATTTGTACAGGTACCGGTAAGAACTGTTGCAGGTACAGTATAAGAGATTGCACAGATAAGAACTTATAAAGGTAAGAACTTGTGCAGATAACAACGTGTCAGGCACTAAGAACATGTGCAGGTAAAAACTTGTGCAGGAAAGAACGTATGCAGGTAAGAAATTGGTGCAGGTAGGAACTTCTACAGGTCAGAATATTTGCAGGTTAGAACTTGTGCAGGTTTAGATTTATTGCGGGGAAGGGATTGTTGCAGGGAAGAACGTGTACAGGTAAGAAGTTCTTCAGGTAAGAACTTGTTTTTTTTCCGACTGTTGCTGAATTCCGTAAATAAAGCCCAAAAGTGAACTGCTTTTTTCACAATAACTTATCTATTTCACTTTGATAATTCTTTGTTTTTTATGAATTGATATTACACCATAACCGTCCATATATTTTGCATACTTCCAGATATCAATGAATGCACTGAAAATACCGACAACTGCCATGCAAATGCTCAATGTACCAACACTAACGGCGGCTTTTCTTGCGCATGCTCATCCGGGTATTCCGGAGATGGAGTCACGTGCACAGGTATTTTAGACAAAAATGAATTAAATGAATCAACTACACTTAGTGATTTTAGTTGGGTTAAGCATTCCAAAAAATGTGGTTTAAAATATACTTTCAGAAATACTTTGAAAAAACAAAAAAACTATTTAGATAATATGATTCTTCTCTCTGTCTTACCTTGGTAAAGTCCAATGAGCCTTAATAAATGGACAAAGCATGGCATTCCCTCACACATTCTGCAATCTTCCAGATATCAATGAATGCACTGAAAATACCGACAACTGCCATGCAAATGCTCAATGTACCAACACTGACGGCGGCTTTTCTTGCGCATGCTCATCCGGATATTCGGGAAATGGGATCACGTGTACAGGTAAATATAACCACGGTGGGAGTTGTATTATACAGGTAGATAAGAGGTTTTACTTTAAAAAAAACACAAAAGTGTAACAAATTTATCCTGCCAACATTCACTACACGTTCATATACAATGTACCAGTACAACAAGAATTTTGTTTTTACTTTAAGATTTTATTGTCTCATTTTTCCGCCTTGATATTACACTCCAGCCATTCCGCATTTCTTCAGATATCGATGAATGCGCTGCAAGTGGGCCCAGCCCCTGTGTCGCCAACGCTGACTGCACTAACACTGTGGGAAGCTTTACCTGTGCTTGCAGCGCTGGCTATACTGGGGATGGCTCTAGCTCGTGTACAGGTGAGTTTGTAGTCTCGGGGGATAGTTTCATTGACCGTGGTATCTCAGTGAGAAATGCAGAAGGCGAAAGTTCTAAGCACCTGTTGGTTATTGCTGGTTACAGTTTTGAACGCTTTTACAAAAGAAAAGGAACGTAAGAAATAAGAAATAGGGTTATCCGTACACCCCGTATATAACACGTTACAATAACTGTATGTATTCATGTGTCTGGTACTCCATTTTGAATAATTAACACACACACTGTAACCTTTTTTGATTATTCATTTCACACAATTACATGATCCTTTGTTGCACCAATTTACTGATTATACATTAACCTCACAGTGGAATGCCAACCTCAGCTAAGACACTGATACATGTATGACACCTTTTTTCAGACATCGATGAATGCGCCGCAAACACCGACAACTGTGACGAAAACGCCCAGTGTACAAACACTGTTGGCAGCTTTACGTGCGCTTGTACATCCGGGTATTCGGGAGATGGGGTCACTTGCACAGGTAAATATTAACATGGATACTGTTAAGAGCTTCACTGCACACGTTTTTTAAATGTAATAACTTACTTTTTGCTGTTCCTAAAATAAGAACAAAGATGATACAAATCTATCGTGCCAACGTACAGCCCATGTGCAATGAGCTATTTTAGCTTTTAGATTTAATTGTTTCATTTTTCTGACTTGATATTAAACCATAACCGTCCAGTCATTCTGTATTATTTTCAGACATCGATGAATGCGCTGCAAGTGGACCCAGCCCTTGCGCCGCCAACGCTGACTGCACTAACACTGTGGGAAGCTTTACCTGTGCCTGCAGCGCTGGCTATACTGGGGATGGCTCTAACTCGTGCACAGGTGAGTTTGTAAGTCAGGTGATGTTTTCCTAGTCCCTCGTATTTCAGGGAGCAGTGCAGAAGGCAGGAAATTCTGAGCACCTGTTGGTTATTGTCGCTTTCAGTTT
>NW_019775691.1:542131-608660 GCF_001039355.2 Lingula anatina | reverse complement strand
AATGCGCTGCAAGTGGACCCAGCCCCTGTGTCGCCAACGCTGACTGTACTAACACTGTGGGAAGCTTTACCTGTGCTTGCAGCGCTGGCTATACTGGGGATGGCTCTAGCTCGTGTACAGGTGAGTTTGTAGTCTCGGGGGATAGTTTCATTGACCGTGGTATCTCAGTGAGAAATGCAGAAGGCAGAAAGTTCTAAGCACCTGTTGGTTATTGCTGGTTACAGTTTTGAACGCTTTTACAAAAAAAAAGGAACGTAAAAAATAAGAAATAGGGTTATCCGTACACCCCGTATATAACACGTTACAATAACTGTATGTATTCATGTGTCTGGAACTCCATTTTGAATAATTAATACATACACTGTATCCTTTTTTGATTATTCATTTCACACAATTACATGATCCTTTGTTGCACCAATTTACTGATTATACATTAACCTCACAGTGGAATGGAAACCTCAGTTAAGACACTGATACATGTATGACACCTTTTTTCAGACATCGATGAATGCGCCGCAAACACCGACAACTGTGACGAAAACGCCCAGTGTACAAACACTGTTGGCAGCTTTACGTGCGCTTGTACATCCGGGTATTCGGGAGATGGGGTCACTTGCACAGGTAAATATTAACATGGATACTGTTAAGAGCTTCACTGCACACGTTTTTTAAATGTAATAACTTACTTTTTGCTGTTCCTAAAATAAGAACAAAGATGATACAAATCTATCGTGCCAACGTACAGCCCATGTGCAATGAGCTATTTTAGCTTTTAGATTTAATTGTTTCATTTTTCTGACTTGATATTAAACCATAACCGTCCAGTCATTCTGTATTATTTTCAGACATCGATGAATGCGCTGCAAGTGGACCCAGCCCTTGCGCCGCCAACGCTGACTGCACTAACACTGTGGGAAGCTTTACCTGTGCCTGCAGCGCTGGCTATACTGGGGATGGCTCTAACTCGTGCACAGGTGAGTTTGTAAGTCAGGTGATGTTTTCCTAGTCCCTCGTATTTCAGGGAGCAGTGCAGAAGGCAGGAAATTCTGAGCACCTGTTGGTTATTGTCGCTTTCAGTTTGACCGATTTTATAAAAGAACAATAATTTTTAAAAAATGAAAGATAAGGTTACCCATACGCCCCTTATGTAACAAGTTACACATACACTGTATCCTTGTTGATTATTCATTTCATAAAAGTACATGATCCTTTGCTTTGTTGCACCAAATTAACATTAACATATTAAATTAAATAAATTAAAATAAACATTAACCTCACAGTGGAATGGAAACCTCAGCTAAGACACTGATACATGTATAACACCATTTTTCAGACATTGATGAATGCGCAGCAAACACCGACAACTGTGACGAAAACGCCCAGTGTACAAACACTGTCGGCAGCTTTACGTGCGCTTGTACATCCGGGTATTCGGGAGATGGGGTCACTTGCACAGGTAAATATTAACGTGGATACTGTTAAGTAAAAGAGCTTCACTGCACACGTTTTTTAAATGTAATAAGTTACTTTTTGCTATTCCTATAATAAGAACAAAGATGATACAAATCTATCGTGTCAACGTATAGGGAACAGCACGTGTGCAATGAGCTATTTTAGCTTTTAGATTAAATTGTTCCATTTTTCTGACCTGATATTACACCATAACCGTCCAGCCATTCTGTATTATTTTCAGACATCGATGAATGCGCTGCAAGTGGGCCTAGCCCCTGTGCCGCCAACGCTGATTGCACTAACACTGTGGGAAGCTTTACCTGTTCCTGCAGCTCTGGCTATACTGGGGATGGCTCTAACTCGTGCACAGGTGAGTTTGTAGGTCAGGTGATGGTTCCTTAGACCCGCGTGTCTCAGCGAGTTCTGAGCAACTGTTGGTTATTGTCGGTGACTGTATTGGCAGCTGTTATATAAGAGAAAAGGTTTTTAAAATAATTAAAAATTAACCATATTTAACAAGTTACGATACATCCATGTGTCTGGACTTCCATTTTGAATAATTAACATGTGTCTCTGTTTATTATCCATGTAATACACTAACAAGGTCCTTTGTTATGTTGCACCAAATTACTGATATACGGTCACGTCGGAATGCAAACCTCAGCTTTGATGTTGATACATGTATGACCCCCTTTTTTTCAGACATTGATGAATGCACCGCAAACACTGATAACTGCAATGCTAATGCTCAGTGTACAAACACTGTCGGCAGCTTTACTTGTGCGTGTACATCCGGGTATTCGGGAGATGGGGTCACTTGCACAGGTAAATATTAACGTGGATACTGTTAAGTAAAAGAGCTTCACTGCACACGTTTTTTAAATGTAATAACTTACTTTTTGCTATTCCTAAAATAAGAACAAAAATGATACAAATCTATCGTGCCAACGTACAGCATATGTGCAATGAGCTATTTTAGCTTTTATATTTGTTTCATTTTCCTGACTTGATATTAAACTATAACCGTCCAATCATTCTGCATTATTTCCAGACATCGATGAATGTGCTGCCAGTGGACCCAGCCCCTGTGCCGCCAACGCTGACTGCACTAATACTGTGGGAAGCTATACCTGTTCTTGCAGCGCTGGCTATACTGGAGATGGCTCTAACCCGTGCACAGGTGAGTTTGTAGGTCAGGTGATGGTTCCTTAAGCCCGCGTGGCTCAGTGAGTTCTGATTAACTGTTGGTGACTGTCGGTAACCGTATTGGCAGCTGTTGCAAAAGAGAAAAAGGTTTTTGAAATAATTAAAAATTAACTATATTTAACAAGTTCCGATACATCCATGTGTCTGGACTTCCATTTTGAATAATTAACATGTGTTTCTGTTTATTATCCATGTAATACACCTAAGATCCGTTTATTAGATCTTAGAATACACTAACAAGGTCCTTTATTATGTTGCACCAAGTTACTGATATACGGTCACGTCGGAATGCCAACCTCAGCTGTGAGGTTGATACATGTATGACACCTTTTTTCAGACATTGATGAATGCGCTGCAAACACCGATAACTGCAATGCAAACGCCCAGTGTACAAACACTGTCGGCAGCTTTACTTGTGCGTGTACATCCGGGTATTCAGGAGATGGGGTCACGTGCACAGGTAATGGTATATTTTGTCTTTCTTCAGTGAGTGCATAATGATAAAATATTATTTCTGCTGGGTCATCTTCCTCTTGTTTCTCTTGACTTAATGTGTCAATAATAAAAGCATGCTGTAATTTTATTTTACAATCATGGATCTACATGTTCTGAAAACAGCACTATGTTTTTTCTCGCTCTCACTACATTTTTTCAGCTTGTATATATATTAAATTTTGTAACTGTAGAATTATGAAGGTATTACTTATTTTTTTATTGTTTTTCATGTACTTAATTATTTCCGTTGGTATGTTTTAAACAGATATCGATGAATGTACTGAAAACTCTAACAACTGTGCTGACGACGCTACCTGCACTAACACAGTAGGAGGTTTCACTTGTGCCTGCAATGCAGGGTTTTCCGGAGACGGGACATCTTGTACAGGTGAGTGAATTAATATACATGTATTTTGGAACTATTAAGTTGAATGGCCTTTTTTGTTAAAAAAACATTAAATGTGACAGGTTTTTTTGTATGATACAAACATCAAATTTCCGTTTAACTTAGCTGAATTCACTGTAGCATTTCATCTTTTGGTCGATAAATATCAAATTCGTACAGGTATTTTACTGGTTTTACCCTGTTCCTTTTTACCCTGTTCCTTTGGGTCTCCAGATATAGACGAGTGCTCAGCGGGGACAGATAATTGCCATGACGACGCTGACTGCACCAACACTGCTGGCAGCTTCACGTGCACCTGCAGACCTGGTTTTATTGGGGACGGGGTCACGTGTACAGGTATATGATTATATAGGTTTTACTGTATAATATCTATCGTAGCCCTCATTTTCTTAATGAAGTTTGACTTTCAGCAGACGAAATATTGGCTGGTAAAATCAGTGAACATTCCACAGTTATTGACAAAAGAAACTTTATTGGTCATTTCAAATATATGACTAATGAAACTGTACAACATTAGTGGCTTCCAGGTCATAAAAAATTGTTGTGCACTTTAAAACTACCGGAACAGATATATTAGGTGACTCTGTAATCTTCATGTACAACACCTTAGCTTTTCAGGTGTCATTATCACATAAAATATAAAATATTTAAACATCTACGAGGCATCTTTATCGTAATTTCAGCCGATGTGGATGAATGTGCCGCTGGTACCCACACCTGCGTTACCAACGCTGACTGCACAAATACCCTGGGAAGCTTTACCTGTGCCTGCAGTGCTGGCTTTACTGGGGATGGCTATACGTCGTGCACAGGTGTGTTTTCTAACAGTAGTCCAGGGATGGTTTCTCAGGGAGCATTTGCAATGAATCTCCATTGTACCGGTACCATGTTAGCTATAGTGCGCACTTACTCCTTGAGAACTCTTGCTGAATGCTGAATGCAATCAGATAAAACGATTAAAACGTCTCCTCCTGGTGTTAAGTAGAATACAAAAAAGCTGGTGATTTTACGATTGTGTTGGAAACAAGAGGTGTGCTTATTTGTTTAACTGGTCACAAGAGTGCACAATGAGGAACAAAAGCTTCAATGTGAACGCATTCTTGCGCCTTGGTGTCCCGAGTAGCGGGCCAAAAACATTTTGAGTAATGCACCTTTTCATTATTGGCTGCTGTTACAAAGGAGCAAAAGCGAATGAATAATTAATTAAAATTGACATTTTATGTATATATTTTATTTATATATATGTCTAGACATTCATTTTTATCTATTGCACAAAATTACTGATTTTTAGGTTACGTTGGATACAAACTTCAGTTGTGACGTTGAAATGACACTTTTATTTCAGACATCGATGAATGCGCCGCAAACACCGATAACTGCAATGCAAACGCCCAGTGTACAAACACTGTCGGGAGTTTTACATGCGCTTGTACATCCGGGTATACGGGAGATGGGGTCACATGCACAGGTAATTATATGTACATGTATCAACACGGATGCACTTTTAGTAAAAAGGTTTTTTGTTCACTGTACATAGTTTACAATTTACCAATGCTATTATTTACTTTTTTAGGAATCATTACAGAAAGGACGAAAATGATACGATTGTATCTCTTATTTTGAGTGTGAATTAACATTTTCATTGTTTCAGATGTCAATGAATGCACTGAAAATACCGACAACTGCCATGCAAATGCTCAATGTACAAACACTGTCGGTGGCTTTACTTGCGCATGCTCATCCGGGTATTCTGGGGATGGGGTCACGTGCACAGGTAAGTGTCATTATAGAGAAAATTATATTGAAGATATCAAATACTTTAAATGATTTGGTTAAGAAAATCCTTCCATTAAATCTGGCTATAAATTTACTTTACAAATATTTGTTATTTCAAAAACCACAAAAGTATATAGATACAATCATGTTTCTGTACTACTTTACTGGTTCATGTACCTTGGCAAAGTTCAATGATCCTTATGTAATGGACAGTGCTAAACGTTTCACCACACATTCTGTATACTTTCAGACATCGATGAATGCACAGAAAATACCGACAACTGCCATACAAATGCTCAATGTACAAACACTGACGGCGGCTTTTCTTGCGCCTGCACATCCGGGTATTCTGGAGATGGGGTCACGTGCACAGGTAAATTTTAACACGATGAAAATTGAAAATACATGTAGGCCAGATGTTTTATTACATGGCCGCTCGCTAGTATAAAAAAACATTCAAGTGTGACAAATTTATTATGTCAACGCCTTACATGTGTACAGTACAACCTATGTCTGTTTTAAAATTAAAATTTAAATGTTTCAATTTTCTGACTTGAGAACATACCAGTGCCACAAGCGTCCAACCATTCTGTATTATTTTCAGACATCGATGAATGCGCTGGAAGTGGACCCAGCCCCTGTGCCGCCAACGCTGACTGCGCTAACACTGTGGGAAGCTTTACCTGTTCCTGCAGCGCTGGCTATACTGGGGATGGCTCTAGCTCATGTACTGGTGAGTTTATAGTCCCGAGGATGGTTACTTTTAACGTGATATCTCAACGAGCAGAGCAGCAGGCTTAGATTAGTTCTGAGCAACTGTTGATTATTGTTAGTGACATTATTGAAGGCTATAACAAAAGAGCAAAAGTTTAAAAAATAAAATTTATCCATATATGACGATTTAGGATACTGGTGTATCCTTTTCTCTGGACCACCATTTTGAATAATTGACAAACATCCTTGGCAATTATTCATTTCATACACGTATATCCCCCTTTGAATGCAAACCGCCACCATGACGTTGATACATTTATGACACCTTTTTTCAGACATCGATGAATGCGCAGCAAACACCGATAACTGTGACGATAACGCCCAGTGTACAAACACTGTTGGTAGCTTTACGTGCGCTTGTACATCCGGGTATACTGGGGATGGAGTCACGTGTACAGGTAAATATCAAAATGGATAGATTATTTAAAAGACTTTCACAAGGCACAAATATTTACATTTTTCAATGTTTTTATTTACTTTTTTAGTTCGATCATAAGACAAGCTTGCACAGAAATGTTCCATTTTTATAATAACGCCTCTCTTATTTCGATGTAAAATTAATATTATTTTTTCTAAATGGACATAATGCAAAAACAGTCCAGTTATTCTGCATACTTTCAGATGTCAATGAATGCACTGAAAATACCGACAACTGCCATGCAAATGCTCAGTGTACAAACACTGACGGCGGCTTTTCTTGCGCATGCTCATCCGGGTATTCTGGTGACGGGGTCACGTGCACAGGTAAAATTTAACACGGAAAGAAATGCAGCATAGATATACACTAGCTGCATTTGTTGATGCGATTGTCTAATAATTTTTCACAAATATTGAAGTGTTTTAAACCAAAACTAAATACCAACATGTACAGTACTCTGACCTACATGTAGCCATCCAAAACATACAAAATGTTCCAGTTATAAATTTGTGATGCCAGCTTTCCAGCTTTGCCTTGGGCAATGCATAATTTATCTCCAAACTATCTGTATTTTTACAGATATCAATGAATGCACTGATAATACCGACAACTGTCATGCAAATGCTCAATGTACAAACACTGACGGCGGCTTTTCTTGCACGTGTGCATCCGGGTATTCTGGGGACGGGGTCACATGCACAGGTAATGGTTAATCTTTTTTTTCTTGTGTTAGTGCAAAACAAAATATTATATCTTGCTGGATTATCTTCATTTCGTTTTTTTTTTTTTTTCGTTTACAGTGCTTGTCAATAATAGAAATGTGCTGTTATGTTTTTTACACAATGTTTTCCACAGTTTTTATCATTCTTACAACATTTCTTACAGCATGTATAAGTACCGGTATTAGTTTTTTGTAGCAACTATGTCGAATTCTCCAGGTATACTCATGTTATTGTTCCATTGTTTTCATTTAATTAATTATTTCCGTTGACATGTTTTAAACAGATATCGATGAATGTACTGAAAACTCTGACAACTGTGCTGACGACGCTACCTGCACTAACACAGTAGGAGGTTTCACTTGTGCCTGCAATGCAGGGTTTTCCGGAGACGGAACATCTTGTACAGGTGAGTGAATTAATATATTTAGGGAATGATTATTCACAAAGGCTACATTTGTTAAACAAACAGACAAACAAACAAACAAAAACATTGCCACAAAACTTGCCAGGTTTTCTCAAAGGCACGATCTTTATCCAGGTTCCGTTTAACAAAAATAACAATAGGATGTGTTTAGGGGTACTTCTGTAATCTGATATTTGTACTGACTTAGCATTCTACGTTCGCATCTCCAGATATAGACGAGTGCTCAGCGGGGACAGATAATTGCCATGACGACGCTGACTGCACCAACACTGCTGGCAGCTTCACGTGCACCTGCAGACCTGGTTTTATTGGGGACGGGGTCACGTGTACAGGTAGGAACAATATAGATATACAGATAGATAGATAGATTTTTTTACATTGTTTTATCGGTCAGATTCCATTATGAGCCAAATGCATTCATCTAATCCTCCAAACTCTAAACCATCAACGTATAACGTAATACCAGATGGTTATTTACAGTGCGCTAAATAAACATAAACGAGCATCATTGTTTTTATTAGACATAATTTGTTTATTTATTTATTATTGTTATTATTATTATTTTGCTGAAACACAATGTAAAATGGCATATTAGTGGAGTATATTTTTACTTGCGTACATTCTCTTGCACGTACAACATATTCTATCATAACTTCAGCTGACGTGGACGAATGTGCCGATGGTAATCACACCTGTGCCGCCAACGCTGACTGCACTAACACTGTGGGAAGCTTTACCTGTGCCTGCAGCACTGGCTATACTGGGGATGGCTATACCTCGTGCACAGGTGAGTTTCTTATCTTGGGACCCGATTCCCAAAAGTACTAGAAGAAATGTGAGAATTTCAAAATAGCGTCATGTTGAGGTTTCTTTTGAAAGGAGTTAATGAAAATCAGAAAATGTTCATCGCGCTTAACGTAAACAATTCCTGCTTTTTGTGCTTAACGATTTACGTTTTTATTTCGTTTTTTATATACAGACACTGTCTGGATATATTGATTGGTCTATATGTCGGTGCCTTCGCCGTTGCTGTCGACACATGACGTTTGTCCCATAACTGCTCTTTTCTGGGTCTGAATGTCTGAACATTTGTCAGCTTTGCTGCCTTGTTTCTTGTATGGTGTCTGTATATTTGTCAGCTTTGCTGTCTAGTTTTTCAGTATCTTTGCAGTATTTTGTGTGCATTCATCACATCTCGCTGCCACAGACCTGTGTTATCTTAATGTATTTACTTTTATGTCACAGATATAGATGAATGCGCAACCAACACCGACAACTGCCATGACGAGAGAGCCACCTGTACGAACACCGACGGCGGGTTTTCATGCGCATGTATATCCGGGTATTCGGGAGACGGGGTCACGTGCACAGGTAATAAATATTTGAAATGAGAAAACAGTGGCATATTGTATTGTAGGGAACTGTGTGTTGTTAAAATGGTCACGCTAAGTTGTTTATTTTTATTTAAAAATTTTAAAGGGACCGATGTTTGAAGTTAAATCGTATGCCTTATTTCTAGAAGGACTTATTTCTTAATTTTTATTTCTTTAGTACTAGTTTAGTACTAGTTTAGTACTATGTTTATTTGCTACATCTGATGCTCTGCCCAGGCGTGTCACTAACGGTAAACCAACGCAATGGGTTTGGAGAAATTCCAAATCCAGTACCTCATTATCATTCTAGTCTTCAATTTTTTTGTAGAAATTTCTGGAGTACTATGCCTTGATTATAATTAGTGCAACATGATCTATGATTTTCCAGCAATCAACGTGTGCGAAGCCACCCCCGATATTTGTGGTCCAAACGGTGCATGCAGGATCCGACGCGGAAGGTACACTTGTCGCTGTCGCAGAGGATATCGGTTCACCAATGGCACCTGTGAAGGTGAGTGTTGTGTGATTGTGCCATTAAGGCTAAAACGAGGCTGGCGACACTGCGTGGCGTAAGACGAAACTAGAAACCCTGCAAGAATCTACGTAAGATAGGGTCAAAGCTTTAGTAATAAGGCTGAAACCTTGTGCGCCTGATCCTGTGAGTGATTTATTCCCTGATCTCCCTGATCTCCACTTTGCCAACGCTTTATATACTAATCCTTTACCTGTAATAGGGTTCTGTACCAAGGCGGTGCAGTATATGTACTAATACATGTATACAGAGTATTTACATATTACATATGAACTTAGTCGATCCCGACACTCACCTACTTCTCTGCCAATGTTTCTGATCCAACTCCCCTTCAAATCCAGCAAAATATGACTTGTTTTTATATATTTAACGCTAATTGTGGTACAAAGGTTGATTTTCATTGTAACTGTATATATCCTGCCATCGTACATCTACCAAAGAAAGGGGATAAGTCATCATGCGTGTGAGATTGCCTGTCTGTTTGTTAGAGGGCAAGATACGTCGATAAATTGGTCGAAGATTTTGACGAAATATTCCAGATTGCAGCTATTTGTGGGGCGGGGGGGGGGGGGGGCGGAGATGAGATTACAAATCAGTTGAGTGCAGAATAATTCATTCTATGCACATTCAGTTGAATCCGTGGTTTGAAATTAAAGAAAAAACTTTCATGGCATATGACAATGGCGAAGGTCTGACCTTCTCTAGGCCTATAGTTCTCGCAATTCTCTAACTGTTGGATTGGATTATTTTATCCCAATGTTTGGTTGCCAGGGGATTTCAGTAACGTTACCATAGAGAGAGTTTTTTTATGTGCTCATAGGATTAATAAATTTTGAGCTAATGTCTGTTATACAGCGGGTGAGACTATAATTGTACTATCAGTGACGTAAGTGACATTTAATTTCTTACCGTTGTTGATTACAGATATCGACGAGTGTGCCCTGGACGTGTGCCGCCCCCGTAACGTCAGCACGTGTACTAATACAGAGGGAGGGTACACTTGCGGCTGTCCAGACGGCTACCGACTCAGGCGACGCCGCTTTTGTGTCCCGAGAAGAGGCCTTGGCGGACGGCCTGGCGGACGGCCTGGTAGAGGGCCTGGTAGAGGGCGGGATTAAATGACGCCACGTGCAACTGCTTGTTTAAATCAGATCAACAATTAGATTGTGATCGGTCAGAAATTAAATACTTGGTATTATTTTTAAAGCTTGTGACATAATGTTAATTTGTTTTTTGTAGTATTGTGACGTCGAAATCGAGAAATCGGTTATGCGTAGTAATGTCATTCTGGATATTATACTTTGAGACCAAAGGTGACTTTAATTTTTATTTTCAAGAACTATTCAGTTATTGTAAATCCTGAAGAAATAAAAAATGACCTTTGCTGGTCAAATGTCATTGCCTCCTTACGTGTACTTCCACGAAAGCTACAACTATTAACTGATACTACACACACTGGACAATAGAAGTGTCACCCCTATTAAAGCAATACTATGGGGGAGATAAATAACTGTCGAATGATATGCTCCTGGTATCATTTCATTAACATCAAATTTCACAAAAAGACCAACAATACAAATCCACTATACTCATTAGTCACATTATAAGTAGACCAGGCATTATAACTTTGATTACTCTGATTCAGGGGTGACACATCTATTGTCCAGTGTGTGTATATTAGTGTCCCATACTTAAGATTCATCGGTTTACTGTTTGCATTAACTTAACATTATATTGCATGAATGATAAAACAAATGTACAACGCAAAATGAGAGCGAAGTAAACGTTAATGCCTACAAGGAAGTTATGCCCCGCCTTTGGTCAAAGCAAAATAAAATCAAACTCAGAGAGAGCAGATCTCCGCCAAGGCAGCAAAGTCTCCATCCAATGCCGTTTCACCCCTGAATTTTCGATATTTTTGATTATTGATTATTGATCCGGATCACCNTGGCAGTTAAACAGTTTTTTGTGAAAATTTAATTTTTCACATATTGGCATTTTCAAGGTGTGACTTTAAAGAGCTTAGATGAAATGTAGACCTGTAGTAGATGTTTCTTTAATCTTCCATGATCATGATCATATTACATTTAATTTGGGATACGGCACAGCACAAATCATAAAGGTCAGTGTAAAAATTTGAGGACAAAGGGTTTTCAAAAGATTAAAGAAACATCTACTACAGGTCTACATTTCATCTAAGCTCTTTAAAAGTCACACCTTGAAAATTCCAATATGTGAAATATTGCTTATCACATTTTCTGAATGTCCATGTTATTTTCGCTTACAGTGCTTGTCAATAATAGGAATGTGCTGCGCTATGTTTTTTTACACAATGTTTTCCACAGTTTTTATCATTCTTACAACATTTCTTACAGCATGTATAAGTACCGGTATTAGTTTTTTGTAGCAACTATGTCGAATTATCAAGGTATACTCATGTTATTGTTCCATTGTTTTCATTTAATTAATTATTTCCGTTGACATGTTTTAAACAGATATCGATGAATGTACTGAAAACTCTGACAACTGTGCTGACGACGCTACCTGCACTAATACAGTAGGAGGTTTCACTTGTGCCTGCAATGCAGGGTTTTCCGGAGACGGAACATCTTGTACAGGTGAGTGAATTAATATATTTAGGGAATGATTATTCACAAAGGCTACATTTGTTAAACAAACAAACAAACAAACAAACAAACAAACAAAAACATTGCCACAAAACTTGCCAGGTTTTCTCAAAGGCACGATCTTTATCCAGGTTCCGTTTAACAAAAATAACAATAGGATGTGTTTAGGGGTACTTCTGTAATCTGATATTTGTACTGACTTAGCATTCTACGTTCGCATCTCCAGATATAGACGAGTGCTCAGCGGGGACAGATAATTGCCATGACGACGCTGACTGCACCAACACTGCTGGTAGCTTCACGTGCACCTGCAGACCTGGCTTTATTGGGGACGGGGTCACGTGTACAGGTAGGAACAATATAGATATACAGATAGATAGATTTTTTTACATTGTTTTATCGGTCAGATTCCATTATGAGCCAAATGCATTCATCTAATCCTCCAAACTCTAAACCATCAACGTATAACGTAATACCAGATGGTTATTTACAGTGCGCTAAATAAACATAAACGAGCATCATTGTTTTTATTAGACATAATTTGTTTATTTATTTATTATTGTTATTATTATTATTTTGCTGAAACACAATGTAAAATGGCATATTAGTGGAGTATATTTTTACTTGCGTACATTCTCTTGCACGTACAACATATTCTATCATAACTTCAGCTGACGTGGACGAATGTGCCGATGGTAATCACACCTGTGCCGCCAACGCTGACTGCACTAACACTGTGGGAAGCTTTACCTGTGCCTGCAGCTCTGGCTATACTGGGGATGGCTATACCTCGTGCACAGGTGAGTTTCTTATCTTGGGACCCGTTTCCCAAAAGTACTAGAAGAAATGTGAGAATTTCAAAATAGCGTCATGTTGAGGTTTCTTTTGAAAGGAGTTAATGAAAATCAGAAAATGTTCATCGCGCTTAACGTAAACAATTCCCGCTTTTTGTGCTTAACGATATACGTTTTTATTTCGTTTTTTATATACAGACACTGTCTGCATATATTGATTGGTCTATCTGTCCGTGCCTTCGCCGTCGCTGTCGACACATGACGTTTGTCCCATAACTGCTCTTTTCTGGGTCTGAATGTCTGAACATTTGTCAGCTTTGCTGCCTTGTTTCTTGTATGGTGTCTGTATATTTGTCAGCTTTGCTGTCTAGTTTTTCAGTATCTTTGCAGTATTTTGTGTGCATTCATCACATCTCGCTGCCACAGACCTGTGTTATCTTAATGTTTTTACTTTTATGTCACAGATATAGATGAATGCGCAGCCAACACCGACAACTGCCATGACGAGAGAGCCACCTGTACGAACACCGACGGCGGGTTTTCATGCGCATGTATAACTGGGTATTCGGGAGACGGGGTCACGTGCACAGGTAATAAATATTTGGAATGAGAAAACAGTGGCATATTGTATTGTAGGGAACTGTGTGTTGTTAAAATGGTCACGCTAAGTTGTTAATTTTTATTTAAAAATTTTAAAGGGACCGATGTTTGAAGTTAAATCGTATGCCTTATTTCTAGAAGGACTTATTTCTTAATTTTTATTTCTTATAGTACTGTGTTTATTTGCTACATCTGATGCTCTGCCCAGGCGTGTCACTAACGGTAAACCAACGCAATGGGTTTGGAGAAATTCCATATCCAGTACCTTATTATCATTCTAGTCTTCAATTTTTTTGTAGAAATTTCTGGAGTACTATGCCTTGATTATAATTAGTGCAACATGATCTATGATTTTCCAGCAATCAACGTGTGCGAAGCCACCCCCGATATTTGTGGTCCAAACGGTGTATGCAGGATCCGACGCGGAAGATACACTTGTCGCTGTCGCAGAGGATATCGGTTCACCAATGGCACCTGTGAAGGTGAGTGTTGTGTGATTGTCCCATTAAGGCTAAAACGAGGCTGGCGACACTGCGTGGCGTAAGACGAAACTAGAAACCCTGCAAGAATCTACGTAAGATAGTGTCAACGCTTTAGTAATAAGGCTGAAACCTTGTGCGCCTGATCCTGTGAGTGATTTATTCCCCGATCTCCCTGATCTCCACTTTGCCAACGCTTTATATACCAATCCCTTACCTGTAATAGGGTTCTGTACCAAGGCGGTGCAGTGTATGTACTAATACATGTATACAGAGTATTTACATATTACATATGAACTTAGTCGATCCCGACACTCACCTACTTCTCTGCCAATGTTTCTGATCCAACTCCCCTTCAAATCCAGCAAAATATGACTTGTTTTTATATATATTTAACGCTAATTGGGGTACAAAGGTTGATTTTCATTGTAACTGTATATATCCTGCCATTGTACATCTACCAAAGAAAGGGGATAAGTCATCATGCGTGTGAGATTGCCCGTCTGTTTGTTAGAGGACAAGATACGTCGATAAGTTGGTCGAAGATTTTGACGAAATATTCCAGATTGCAGCTATTTGTGGGGCGGGGGGGGGGGGGGGGGAGATGAGATTACAAATCAGTTGAGTGCAGAATAATTAATTCTATGCACATTCAGTTGAATCCGTGGTTTGAAATTTAAAAAAAAAACTTTCATGGCATATGACAATGGCGAAGGTCTGACCTTCTCTAGGCCTATAGTTCTCGCGATTCTCTAACTGTTGGATTGGATTATTTTATCCCAATGTTTGGTTGCCAGGGGATTTCAGTAACGTTACCATAGAGAGAGTTTTTTTATGTGCTCATAGGATTAATAAATTTTGAGCTAATGTCTGTTATACAGCGGGTGAGACTATAATTGTACTATCAGTGACGTTGTTGATTACAGATATCGACGAGTGCGCCCTGGGCGTGTGCCGCCCCCGTAACGTCAGCACGTGTACTAATACAGAGGGAGGGTACACTTGCGGCTGTCCAGACGGCTACCGACTCAGGCGACGCCGCTTTTGTGTCCCGAGAAGAGGCCCTGGCGGACGGCCTGGCGGACGGCCTGGTAGAGGGCGGGATTAAATGACGCCACGTGCAACTGCTTGTTTAAATCAGATCAACAATTAGATTGTGATCGGTCAGAAATTAAATACTTGGTATTATTTTTAAAGCTTGTGACATAATGTTAATTTTGTTTTGGTAGTATTGTGACGTCGAAATCGAGAAATCGGTTATGCGTAGTAATGTCATTCTGGATATTATACTTTGAGACCAAAGGTGACTTTAATTTTTATTTTCAAGAACTATTCAGTTATTGTAAATCCTGAAGAAATAAAAAATGACCTTTGCTGGTCAAATGTCATTGCCTCCTTACTTGTACTTCCACGAAAGCTACAACTATTAACTGATACTACACACACTGGACAATAGAAGTGTCACCCCTATTAAAGCAATACTATGGGGGAGATAAATAACTGTCGAATGATATGCTCCTGGTATCATTTCATTAACATCAAATTTCACAAAAAGACCAACAATACAAATCCACTATACTCATTAGTCACATTATAAGTAGACCAGGCATTATAACTTTGATTACTCTGATTCAGGGGGTGACACATCTATTGTCCAGTGTATGTATATTAGTGTCCCATACTTAAGATTCATCGGTTTACTGCTTGCATTAACTTAACATTATATTGCATGAATGATAAAACAAATGTACAACGCACAATGAGAGCGAAGTAAACGTTAATGCCTACAAGGAAGTTATGCCCCGCCTTTGGTCAAAGCAAAATAAAATCAAACTCAGAGAGAGCAGATCTCCGCCAAGCCAGCAAAGTCTCCATCCAATGCCGTTTCACCCCTAAATTTTCGATATTTTTTATTATTGATTATTGATCCGGATCACCACCAAAAACTAATCATCTGTTCCTTGGCCCACTTCTGACAGTTCCTGAAAATTTTATCAAAATCGGTCCATAACTTTTTGAGTTATGTTGATAACAGACAAACAAAAAAACAGACAAACAAACAGGGGTAAAAACATAACCTCCTTGGCGGAGGTAATTTTATTTCTACGGGACGACTAGTAAGGCTTTAAAGCAACAGATTTTTTTTTTTTTTTTTTTGGGGGGGGGGGTACTGCGATAATAAAAATACCCATCAAATTTAGGCCTATTCATATGGCTATTGGCGCCCACATTTAGCGAGAGTGAAATTAAAGCTGAAAAGAAAATGATGTCCACAACAGGTGTATCATATGACATATAGTCTAACACATAACAAATCGTATATAACAGCACATGAGCCATAACTCAATTATAACATGTAGTATACAACATATAACATATATTATAGTATAAAGCATCCCATATTATGAAGATACATCCCATGTTATCAAGATAGATTTCTTAGTGCCACAGCAAGTAGGACAACTATCACAATCAACAATGCAGCCGGCGTCAATTTTGGCTATATGTGCTTTATTCGTTTTTAGTTGTGTTTTTTGTGCTAGTGCTTTTCTCGTTATGTACATGCATGTCAAATAACGCACTGCCCTCTTGCTCTGTTATATATCGCTCTGGTGACAGTGAATTATTATTATTATTATTATTATTATTATTATTATTATTATTATTATTATTATTCTTTAATCAGAAAGAGGGTTTAAACATTGCTCAATTTTTGATAGTGTTGAACTACAGAAGATGACTTATATTACAGTTCAGATAAATCCAATCACTTATTTCACAGCTTCATATCTCACACATATCTTAACGACATACACGATTTAAGTGATAATTGATTAATGATAATCGACTTACATTGCCGGAGCTCTGCGGTCTCTGGGTGTTTTCCTAGTTTCAAGTCATATATAGTTGAGTCGTTACTTGTTCTGTTTTTAAAGATGACTTAAAATGGGAAGAATAATGATTCTAATTTAAATAGTATGGAGACAAAACTAAGAAGATAGGAACCAGTTGGGCCCAGTTTCATCAACACTGGATATAGCGCTATCCCATGGGCAACACTATCCATTGGATAAACTGGACAGTTAACCTGTGGTTAAAGTAATGTTTCCTTAATGCTTGACAAATATTTTTTGTTTCATATGCCGCTGTCCAGTGGTTAAAATGGCTGATATTATCAGGATAACTGTCCAGAGCATAACAATTCCATCCCATGGATAGTGTTATCCGTGGGACAGCGCTATCCAGTGTTGATGAAACTAGGCCCAGGAGATAGAATCATGCATCAAGATAAAAACCACACAGGGTAGATGGTTTTAATCATTATTCTGAAGTAATTATTATACATGCTTGTTTTATATCATGAAATACGTATTTAAAGTTTTAACATACCAGCAAAAATTACATCGAACTATACTCGTTCCAGATCTGTGTCATGTGAACGTGCCCAGTGTGCAGTTTTTCTACTGTGTTACGCATGTCACGGGCGTCCAGACAAACGAACCTGACGTTAACTGATCCTTTCAATTGCCCCTCGCAGCGGAGTTTTTCAAACACTCTCCGTGAGGTGAGGATATTAGCATTCCTTTTTCACGGAGGGAGAGCTACAAATGTTTTGGTGGTCAATTAAGAGAGAGAGAGAGAGAGAGAGAGAGCAAGAGAGATGGAAGAGAGAGAGAGAGAGAGAGAGAGAGATGGAAGAGAGAGAGAGAGAGAGCGAGAGATGGAAGAGAGAGGAGTGAGTGTAAGACATTATTACTGGTTTGAACGTGATGAAAAGCACGGGAGCGTTTAACTGTGTGAGATGTGTCCACGGCCGGTGTAGAGAAACTGAGGGTCCGTATAGCAGAAAGTCCGCCCTCCATATACAGTAGTTATAATGGTTAGGGTTAGCCTGGCCTAAGTGGGTCAAAACCTAGGGCGGGGGTTACCTGTACAAATGAATGGGAAGCGTACTCTCTATCAGGGGGAACAAGCCTTCTGTACGTTTTTTTTTTTTTTTTTTTTTTCAAGGTAAAAAATATAATTCTCTTTATTCACACAAAATCAATATATATATATTTCTACCATATGATGAATGGGCGGTTTATCTTTCTTTCTTTTTTTTCTATTAATATATATATATATATATTTTTTTTTTGTTATTACTTTTTTGTTTGTATGTATGTTTTTTGTGACTGTAATGTCGAATACACGACGGTGATCACTACGTCATCGGCACGCGCACTATCGATTGGCCGGCGTCTATGAGGTGGACACGTACTGTGACTTACTGTTACTTAACAAAAATCGCATAAAATCTTAAGCCCTCGTGCATGGGTCGTTTTTTTATTGGACAGGGTTGGAGTTTAACCACTGCACGCTGTGAACATGACTTTGTTGTTAAATTCCTGCAGATTTAAGCTTGTTATTGTGTGTACCAGTTATTGTAGCAGTATGGCCGGCACTGCATTCTGCACGTAACCAATTCACAAGTCAACAGAGAGAGAGAGTGTGAATTTTTCAAGGTGATTTTTGACGATTTCATTGACGCGCACGCACATGTGTTCTACACGCGCGACGTGGACAGGGAACACCACTGCGTGATAATTACCGATACGTTCAAACAAACGTGAATCCGTGACAGAGATTAACACTTTTTCCGCCTTAGCCCAGGTGTAAACAGCGTGGAAAACGAAAAGGAAGAAAGCAATGCTTTTAAGGAGACTAGTCAATGTGCAGCATGTGAAATGGAAACGCAAAGTTTTTCTAAACACAAACCAGTGACTGCCGAAAAACCTATGTACCTTTACCTGCGAGATACGTATGGTGACGGTTTCTTAAAACATAATCTGACCTCGGAACAATTCCTCTCCCCCAGCTACATTGCCGACCACGACATTCAATCAGCGACAGTTGGGTCAATGCCTCGCGCGGCGTCTCTAATCACGGCGAAGATAAAAGGAGACGCAGTTTTAAAGTTTGTCGAAGAGATATCAGAGGCTCGATACAAGTGTTAATCTCCACGTTCGTTTACCCTCGAGTCCCACGATGACCCGAGCCTGCACGGTTACAGCTGAAAAAGGTGTGGAAACCAGACCGTGAGATAACCTCTGGAGAGCGGTGGAGAGATTTAAAGCTCGACGCGGTCGGAAAAATAGCGACATTTTCAGTTAAACTGAGAGCAGAGCACATAAATATATGGCCGAATAGACTTAGCCGCTAGGTACAGAGTGAGTGATAAAACATACCAAGCTGGTTCCAAACTATTGTTTCTACGAAGGAGAAGATACGGCGTATTCTCCCCCCCTCCCTCCGCATCCTCCCCCTTCCAGACGCCATTGCACTCGATCTCCGGCGAACTGAGGGCATGTGCAATTAGTGAAATGGAAACAGAAAAAAAGCAAAGCTGGAATGCTACACGCTAGTTGGCAAAGATTCAAGAGAAGGCAACAGAAACGAGCTGGGAATTATATATAAACAAACCAGTGAAATAACTTCCTATAACTCAGTCTTCTTGGTATTCAATAAGAACGGCAGCAGTGAGACACAGAAAAATATTTTCAGAGAGACGCCGGGGAGCTCGGCGAGTTAACCAGAGAGGAGGCTTAACGTCAACTGCAATTCACCGAGCCGCCTAATAACTTAAGGACTGAAAGGACACGCTTTGTCAACAAAGACGTGACAGGCCACAGTGACTTAGAGACAAACATTTATACATCGAGCGACCATGGCGGTGAACGTATGGGGGCTCGTTGCCATCATAGTATTTTATATCTTGATCTTCGCCTTGGGAATCTATGCTTACTGGAAAAACAAACAGCGCCACAGCGCGGATATGACAAGCGAGGATGTTATTTTGGCCGGGAGAAATATTGGTGTTTACCTAGGAATATTTACCATGACAGGTAAGTGGAAGACGTATGTGGCCAGTGTGACAGTGATAGTCCTTGGAATTGAAATCCGGGGTCCCAAATGATTAGTATAGGTTAGGGTTATTCGGAGTGTTCGGGTTAGTAGGGACAAATTTCACCTGTTCAAAGTAAAAGGGAACGGACCACGGTTCCTTGTGGACTACCATTCCTGTCACACCTGCAAAGTTACATTACACGTGTGCTCTAACAGCTAACAGATACGTGTTACCATGCTGGTCAGTGTTGGTGTAAGTACCAGTAATTTTTAACCAGGGTCCAGTTTCCTTATCATTTATCATACTTTTCCCCCTTTCCCTTATTTTGTGAATATCAAAATAGGCGGCATCAAGTTTTAGATAACGTACAGTTTTTTTTTCTTAAATCAACGTAAAGTAGAAATTTAGGCTAAATGAAAGAAAACAGCACTGACAACTGTGTGACGGAGTGGATTATGTTTCTAGCCTGGTACGCGATATGATGGCGATGATGCGAGGGTGTGGCGTCTGATTCTTCGAAGCGCGTACTGATACACCCTTGCAAACCGGTAGCGTAGTCCGATCTATGGTGAATTCCGGATTCTTCCGTGTCGCTTCTGGTAGTTGGATAGGCCCGGACTTGGTGGTGTTCCATTTACGTGAAATGTCATTTTTATCCGACCGCTATGGCTCCATAGAAATGGTCCCCCGTCTTAGTTCAGTTACTAGTTTAATGTGTTACTGCTAATTTTTCCTGAATTTAATTGATTAGAATTCGGGTTTGATAGAAAATTTAACACCGCTTTCAGTTCTTTTTGCATAATGAAGGACCAACTATAGTGTGCACTGCATCCTAATTAGGTAAAGTGTCATCCAAAAATACCATTTGCGGTTTAAATGTAAGTACAGACAACGAGTGTGTGGCTCGGTTCAGTAATGTAATGGAGGTGGCAGTTGTTTTCAGCCATTTCAAAAAGTCTGGTCTACTTCTGACAACCCCCCCTTTCCCTGCACCGAATTTACCCAGCGTGAGAAATGGCACAGAAGACCAGCGGGCCTTTTCCTGCCATAAGGGCGGTAATTTCGAGCCGTTCCAACCCCCCAGACACCAGACGTAAAATCCAGCCCTCTGACCACATGGGTTGCCATTTATCCATATACTCCTCTTAAATGCTGTCTTAAATATTGTCTTAAATGCTGTATAATTAACAAGGGACCCTGGTGGAATCAGAGGCAACTGGTACCCCGCGCTAAATCCTTGTCTTGCTTCATGGTTCTCCCCAGTTCCTCTAACTGCTGGCTGACAATTGTTACCCGGTGACATATGACACCCTCAAAGCGTTGTTATGAGACTAATTTCAATATTTCACGTAGTATTCAGTTCCTTAATGCGTCCCCAGCTGTTTCTCTCCCCACGCGATTTTCACGTAAAGCCGATACAATTGGCCGTTATGTAATTGTTACCAATGATTTCTGTTGTCCGGCCGTGACAATTGATACTGTGGAGTGAAACCAGAGACCGTGACGTATAACGTATCCTTTCACAGAGCAGATAAGTATTCACTTCATGTCAATAATTGACAAATATTTCTCCATAAGCTACTCACGTCCAAGATTGTTACACTTGTCGTGTTTAGAGATTAAAAGAGATTAATTGATTATAATTCTATTGTTGTGAAATGATTATAAAATGGTACCAGAATATCTCTCTTGAGTAATTACCAATTACCCCGGTATTTGTCGAAGTGAAGCGAGATGAAGCGGTAATGTTGGGCAAACTATTTAATTTGGATCCAGATTACACGTTACTGGACGGAGCTTTGAATAGATATGTGAAACCGTATAGTTCTTTAAAGGAAAATCACAGACAACAAAATCTTAATTCGCTTTCTTGGAATATCCCATAACACAGATATTCTTTCCCATAACACAAATATCCTGTCACTTATTTTTTGACACCACTATTGGAAGAGTATAGGTTTAAAAAAAAAAAAACAGTATTTTTTTTTGCTGTTGGTGAAACGGCAGAACGGTAATATACTAAGTCATGTTACACGACTTGGACGTAGGATATTTAACATTCCGTTCTCCTTCTGTGTGATTGTGTGTGAAAAAAAATGGAATTTTGCTAAGATTACTGTTTTGAGAGTGTAATATCCACAGGCAGTTGTTATTGTCCAGAGTGCCGTAAATGTATGCAGGTGCTATCACACGAAATGGTTCTAATTACTCATCTATTTCATCCATGTATCAATTCCGACACAAGTACATTTTAAAAACAAAATCAGCAAATGCAATATAAAAAAAATAAATAAATAAATAAATAAATAAAAATAATAATAATAATATGTTACGGTGTTAAGTGCATTACATATTTATTAATTTGGATTGGACCTGGATTAATTTCTTCCGCTATGATGTAAATGTGCTATAATATAATATAATATAATATAATATAATATAATATAATATAATATAATATAATATAATATAATATAATATATATCTTTCCAGCCACCTGGGTGGACGGCTCCCTAATCAGCGGCGTGGCGGAGGGGGTCTATACATCCGGGTATGCTGCTCTACAGATGCCACTAGGATATCTGGCTTCTATCGTTCTAGGTAACGTACTCGTATCTAGCTTTACAGACCATTCACAACAGAGTTGATCCGCAGACTAACAGATCCGCGGATCAAATATGACTGAGCCACTTGAAAGCTTGCTGCATAATCCGCCAATAGACACTGAACAGAATCTCCGCGGGGATTACGCGGCCAGCTTTCAATTGGGTCGGCCATATTTGATCTGCAGATCTGTTAGTCCACCAATCAACTCTGTGGTGAATGTGGCCTTAGAAGACAATTCAAATGAACTGAATATGACATTAACGTGGTGGCATAGCATGCAGAAATATTAGCCTACACATTACGCAAACAATCACTGATCATAAATAAGCCATTACTTTACATTGTGAAGCGAACCGCATTATAAAGCATCGCAAAACTTTATCAGCTGCCTCATTTCAAGTGAAAAATAAAGAACGGCTTTGTTCAAGACGCGCTAAAATACTGAGAGGACACTCGTCAAACGATGCACACACACTAACACGCAGGTGCGCATGCACGCTCTTTCATACATACTAATAACCATTCACGCATAACATACTAGAAGTTACATGTAAGTATGCTTTGTTGCATAACTAAAAATCAGTTCTATAGTGCCATTTCAATTAGTGTAAATGGCGTTTAAAATGTTTCTAGATGTTTATTTGGGAATGTACAAATCGATGCACATTCCGTTCACTCAGCTGTTCTTTCATGTTCGTACAGTTAGGCGGTGAAATGTGGGAGAACATAATTGCCTTCTATTCAGAAAACTTCTTTCTGTTAGAGGATATACGACTGTCGGTAATGAAGCGTAACAAGTTCGTGTTAAGGGAGGAAAGACTAAATGCTGCTCTAGTACATGTATTTGCCACATCAGCGTGAATTTAAGATAAAAACGAACCAGCCCTGTAAACCTGAAGAGAATTTCTGTACTCCCAGTAAACACGCCATGCTTGGACCACGTGACTGTCACCTTGCCTTGCGTTCAAATATGGTGGTAATACGGTAGTCACGTGATCCTGACGTGACTTGTAGAGTCCTGTGTTCAGTCACAGTAGGATAAGGTGTTTCGATCCTAATTCCTTATCCGCTTGAATAATGCAGGGAGAAGGTTTCACGCGCTTTGTGATAATACATTCACATCAAAAAATACATCGGGGCGAAATGGTTCTTTTGAACTTATGAGGTAACAGCAACGTTTTTTGCGAAAATTATGTTTTCGATTTTAAACAAATATCCCTGGCCTGAGAGCTATCAACACCATAATAACACCTATTTCATTACAACAATCAGTATTACAATCTGGTTCCAGGGAATTTTCTTGGAAGGATTTCTTTCGATTTTATCAGTAAAGCGGCGAAATATTGTCCTTTTTGATGGGACCCATATCTCATAAACATAAACTTTTAATTAGGGGCTTATATCTCATAAACAAAGAATCAAATGCAATCGATAGCACCATATTGTAGTCTCTCCTTTGTTGTCAACCATGCCTACTTTCATAATAATGGCTCACTTAGTTCCGGAGTTACGATGCAAACCGATCACTGTCTGACGTTTATTTTATTAACCAGTTAATTGTCGATAAACGGGGGAGAGGAGCTTAAAAGCAGAAGTGGTTGGTAAATAAAAGATACAAAAAGGGGATTTTTGCTGCAAAATATTTAATTCTATTTCATCAATATCTACATGTAGATAAGTATTTAACATAAAAAAACGGGTAAAAAATAATTAACCATCTTAGGTCATTTAAACGCATAGAAACACTTTAATAAACATTTCTTCCTGGAGCAGCTGGGGCGTTTTACGTGAAGAAGATGCGAGGGAAGGGTTACGTCACCATGTTGGATCCACTGGGGAGGAAGTTTGGAAAAGTCATGGCGGCCATATTGTTCTTTCCGGCCATGTCGGGGGATTTGTTCTGGTGCGCTGCGACGCTTTCATCACTGGGTAAGTGTCCATTTTGATCTTTGAACGGATTCTTGTTGTGTAGTTGTTCCCGAACGGTCTTGAATACATGTAAAGTACTGTGTTCCTAAGTACCTTTTAATGCCAAGAGAAATGTCATTAATATTGACCATTTTTCATAATAATGTGCGAGAAAACTTTTATTGTCTAATAGAACTAAGTAATATGTATGATTATCACAATAAAATTTTTTCTCACACGTTATTATGATAATCGTACATATTACTTAGTTCTATTAGAAAATTTGGAAATTTAAAAGGACCCTCACCTCCCACCACCCACACAACAAAACAACTCTTTCTATACCAACAAAGAACCCCTTTTTCCTAGGAAAGGTCTACTCTGGGTAAATTTGATCTAGGCAAACTAAGGTTTCAAGACAAAAGGTCCACATTTTCAGAAAAAGAACCACCCTTTTGCAATTGCTGGCTACGGGACTGCTATTTATTTAATTGTTAATCCACCCCATTCGCTCCAGGCACCACACTGACAGTTGTGGTAGGTCTAGAGGACTGGATCTCCATCCTGGTCTCAGCCCTGGTTGTTTTAGTCTACACCTTCTTCGGCGGTCTCTACTCCGTCTCCTATACCGACGTCATGCAGATGGTTTTTATCTTCCTGGGGTTGGTATGTATCAAAACTTATCATTTTATTAAATTCCTTTCTCTGCGAGGTAGATGTTCGATTAATATCGAATATGAACTTAAGGTCCAACTGCTGTACAGCTATATCGTCGATATACAAAGGTCTTACAATGAATATATAGTTGATAGTGTGACAGAATTATTGTATCAGTCTTATTTGTTTGTTAAAAATTGTAATAAAATGCACTTTCCTTTTTTGGATATAGTAATATAGGGTCATATATACGTGGACTGATAGATCTCACAGCTGTAGCGTATAAAATATTTTGTTATCTTGTAGGGTGATTTTTAAAATAAAATTCCATTTATTTCTCTCACATAATAAAAATAGGGGGGATCACAGCTTTATATTGAGTAGAAATGGAGTAAGCTCTCACTGTCGAACCACAAGAGGGAAAGTCGTCCTTATCTTGAGGATAACGTGCATGGAACACATTTGTATGTAGATGCTACACAATTTCTCAAAAAGAAAAAAAAACATGTGTGGCAGGTTGAAATTGAATGAACCGTCCCTTTTTTCAGAAAAGGTCTGCTCTGCACCAAACCGTGATCTAAGTTCTATGTCATGTCATTGATCAAGTTAAGGGGGTCAAATTCTTTCAGAAAAGCTCCACCACCTTCACCCCAGTTTGAAATTATTTAATTTCTAGTCACACGCTTATTGTTATTGGTAGAAAGTGTGCACGCACTAAAAAAAAAACGCAGCTTCACCTCATATAGATGACGACCACTACCACTTTGTTAAGAATGCACCTCGTCTCGAGTACAGAACAGGGTCACAATTGGTATGTGGGTGTCTCGGGTTATTAAATAGCTTAGTTAGACAAATAAATTAAAACAGAAGTTTATTACCACAGAACACGTGAAATAGCACCTCAACTAGACGGAGCATGTTACAAGTTGTGATAAAGCCAGGGAAAATTGGTGCGTAGGGTCACAGGCATGACCGACCCTAATTTTAAGGCAATCAGTTTTAGTTTCTATTTTTAATGCAAAAGAGCTGCTTTGGCATTAGATTGGTAGGGAGGAAAAATATCAATTAACCCCAGGAAAAACTCTATTGCTTTTGAATTTTATCTTGTGTCCTAAAACATTGCTCACACTGTGGGTTTAACATAAACAAACATAAACGCTGTCTACCGACACAGTTGACGGGGAGCCGTGTGTAAACCAGCTATAAATTTTATCTGGTCCTAGTGCCCGGCACTTACTCTAAAGTCGAAAGCTAAAAAGTGGTAATTAAATTGAAAAAAATATTTTTAAATGATATGAACCGAAGAACATAAATGTTTGACGAAATATTGAGTAATCTATAAGTTCATTAAGAAATAGAACCACCTTCTTGTGAATCATAAACCCTATCCATGTGATCAACACAACTTTAGATTTACAAGAACGATATTCTCACTCATGGTTTAGACATAATCAGATCCCACACTCTCCCTCTACTGAATTCTAACCCTGACTATCACAACCCTCATTTCCTTGATGAAGTACGACTGTCAGCGGACGAAATATTGGCTGGTAATATTCTATAGTTGTTGACAAAAGAAAATCTATTGGTCATTTCAAACAAATATGTAATGAATCTCAATAATCCTGTCTAATATATAATAGTATTAATTATATTTATTTTTAGTCTAAAATCCTTTTAAAAAAGTTCAGTAGACCTTACAATGATAAAATGCTAAAATATTTTATTAAAAACAAGCTGTAAATCCATAGCGAAGACATTAAATTAAAGGGTGCACTTCAAATTACATTAATAGTTTTACACTTAAAACAACTTCAAATATGAAATTTATTTTTAAAAGATGTAAAACCATAGTTAAGACATTAAATCAGAGAGTAAATTTATAATGGCATTATTTGTTTACAATTAAAACAACTATATTATATCACCACAGTGGGTCGCCATTCCATTCATCTGTACCAGTCCTTACGTGACCCCTCTCCCAGAGACTGCCGACCGCTGGGTGGGTACCCTGGACCCCCGCACCCTGGGGACCTATGTGGACGTCCTGCTACAGCTGATGCTGGGAGGAATCCCCTGGCAGGTAGGAACCTCAGGGTGCTCAGCGAAAATAGTCTGAGTTTACTTTCGAAAATGTCAGTTAATTGCCATTCACTGGATTTTCCCAGCAAGTACGTAACGTTTTATAGCGTTTTAATTGCGAACCATATTTTTTAAAATAAACGTTACGTTAACGATATTTTAACGTTTTGTGTTTGCTGGGTAGCTGGTGGTGTTGGATGAGTCGAGGTATGGGGGGATATTTACACCATCAAGCTACATGTTTATCCTGTAGAAACCAGACAAGGTTTTCCCTTTTAATATTATCCCAGCAAACACGTCACGTTCGGATCACGTGGCTAGCACGTTGCTACCACATTATAACGTCATAGTGACGGATTAACCACGTGGTATCAACGTGACGTGTTTGCTGGATGTTGGATCCCCTTATTTCGTATTAAAACGCACCCATTTCTCCATTTTCTCCTCCAGTTTATATGGCAACGTATCTTAGCCGTTAAGACGGCCAGGATGGCCCAGATGGTGACGTTTGCTGGCTCCCTGGGGGGTCTCTTGGCGACCATTCCTCCGTTATTGATAGGAATGGCCGCTGTCTCTGCCGGTAAGTAGAACGCTAAAAAGGTTCAGTTCTATGAAAATTTCAGAAAAAAAAATTGGTGTTATTTGGTTGATTGTGGCTTGTAAATTACAAACATGTTGACCCTACAATTTCTGTTCCTTTTTAGTGTATTATTGAATATCGGTAGCCTATATGGTCATAAAGGTAATGGCGTCTATGGTTAAATGTTGGTGCACAGTCATAAATGTAACCGTGCCTGTGGTTAAGACGTTAAGTATTGGTGTACAGTTTCACCCGATTATAATACCTAGGAATAAAAAGACTTTATTCACGAAAATATTTTACTATCAAATTTTCTTCGATGTATCTTTATGACGAGACTAATGCACCAATCCATTAATCAAGGAAGCAGTATTACAACATGGTGTGATTTATATATGACGAGCCGCCTTGAAATGACGGAAAACTTAACAGAAGCTGCAATGCATTTTGATTTGTCTCTTTTCATATTAGACTGGAATGCTACTTCCTACGACGGAGAGCTCCCGTTTCCTCACGAAGACTTGAAGTTGATTGCCCCTCTGGTGTTACAACATTTGACGCCATTTGCAGGTAATGTTCCTTTTCTTGTAGCCAAAGGAGAGAAGCTTCCATCACAATAAAGTTTTGTATTAAGGTGCTATTTAGATGATATCAGTACGTATAAAAATATGCTGTAGCATTTCGTCAACAAAGCAAAATTGCGTACAGGACTTAATGTTTCTGTCAGAATGTTTTTTGCTTAAGTTATGGTGATAATTGACTTATTACAGCAGGCCAACGCGGTGACGCTTGCACTCCAATGTCTGGACCTCTCCAGAAAATGTAAAGAGAGTTTACAAAACAATGAAATACTGGAGTATATAATCAGCTCCAGAGCTGTCAGTTGAAGGACTTTTGTCGGGCTATTTACATTGCAGTCATCGCTGTTGCTTTCAAACCTATCTTTGTTCATAACTAAAAGCAGCATCCCATACGCCCCCTCAATGGGAAAGCATATGAGTAAAATATGACTGCTTTTAATAATAGGATCAGTATAAAAATAAAAAAGTTGGGCATTATATTTTTATATAAAGCTGATCAATTAAAAGATGCTTCAATCACTTCAATTTTATATTCACATTGCTAAACCCCACCACAGTGGTTGAAAGGAAAACTTTCAGAGACACAAAAGCAGACTCATGTATTATCAGTAACAACAACACTGATATTGTACCTCTTCAAGTGTGGGAGGAGGTGTGCGGTAGCACTGATGTGGTCAAACGTGCCAGCTGTCAATACTAATCACCACAGTGGCTTTTTAACTATGACATCATTACTATTGACGATGCCATCAGTCCATCTAGACCTCCGTCAGTTCTGACACGCTCAGAAAAAATAAAAGGCAGTCGCTGCCAGAACAGAGGGATCTTCAATTTTTTGTTCTCTGTTTAAATCTCTGCTTGCCTCAGCGCTGTGTGGGCGCATTACGGCTAATTGCCTGCAGTGATTTCTATTTTTAAAGAATTGTCTTCTAGAAAGGTGGGATTTAAGAGGAGTAATTGCATTGAGACCATCTCATTTGGCAACTGAAATTGTAGTTTTTTGCCTTACCCGTTTTTATTGACATTTATACTCTGAAACAATACATACTTTCAGCCATACTGATTCAATAAAGCCACATAATACGTTTCAAAATTATGTCAGTCAGTCACGTGACAGACGGGCATTTAGACTGATGGACGAGAAAACGCGTTCGTAAGTTCCTCCTGTATATTGCCCTTGCCTTTAGGTACATAAAATTCATATAAGTTTACTATAAGGACTAGTTTAGAACTCAGCTCATCCGTGGACTAACTGATCCATGGATCAAACAGGGCGTGTGCTTGATAATGAATTCCTTGCCTACCGGGCGTGCCCCCCCCCCCCCCCTTTAAACCAATTAAATCTCCGCGTGCAGTGAAGTTAATCCACCGTTCAATTAGGTTCTGAACAGTCCTTTAGATAATATAGCGACCGCCACTATGAATTTTTAAAAAGCAGGCCTCTCTCTTTACTCAAGTAAGTTTTAGTGTCCAGTTGTTTACATATATATTGGCCGTAAAGTCACATTACAGGCGATTCCAAATTGAGGACCGTAAGTCCTTGGAATGACACCCCTTTGATTCCCTGGCGTGGAGTTGTAGGATAATTTTGTTTCTTTATGTTAATGTGTCTGGGTGATAAGTTAGATGAGGGTTAGACCAGGTCGTGTTATGGTTGGGCCGGTGTATACCATATGCTGTTTCTGTTTAAAATTCGTATTTTTATGGCTGTTTAAAATGTCAGCCATTATGTTGTGTTTTTTGTAATTAATGTGGGTCAGTTTCACACAAATCACAATATTATTTGTAAAGACCATTGAAATGTTATGGAATGCAATTATTATTATTACTATAATAATAATAATTATTATAATAATTATTATTATTATTATTATTGTCTAAAGCATCCGTTTGCTGTTTCGATCAGGTAAAGGTCATTATCATCACCTTTATTATTATTATTATTATTATTTCTATATAATTTCCCTCTCATTTCTCCGCCAGTTGCTGTGGTGGGGCTGGCGGCGGTGTCGGCTGCCGTGATGTCGTCTGCGGACTCCATCATGCTGTCGTCCAGCTCCATGTTTACTAACAACGTCTACAAACCGCTGAGGGACACACACAAGACCAGGGTAAGTTCAGCCTTCGACTAGTCGTCAGCACCATTCTGAATGAGTAATGTCGACCAACCTAATGGCACAAGCCCCACGGGGACTCTTGCTGACTGTAATCAGATGAATAGATTAACACACCTTGGGTAAGACAGAGAAGCTAGTGATTATACGAGTAGATTTTAAACAGGTCGCGTGTAAGACGGTTGATCTGATTGCATTCAGCGAGAGTCCCCGTGCAGTTAGTCCGCTTTAGCTAAGTCGACACAACTCAATCTGAACATTCCAATACAATTTATACACAATACCGCCATGGTCACCATCCCATTCTCAATAAAACAGCCTCTATAAGGCGCTACGTAGGGAACACGCGTAAATCCTGCCTAAGTTTTTGATATTAAATCATACATGTAGATGAATGAATGAATTGGTGAATAAAATTTATGGAATCTCAGGGGCGGATCCAGAGATATTTTCTGACAGTGTTCCAAATTATGTTTCTTGATCCATCCTCCATTTTGACTGTCTTCCGACAGAAAATATTAGATACCTGTCAATGTAAACTTGAAAATCTGTCCGTCTTCCGGAAGACCCTGAAGACGGCCTAAACCCACCCCTGAATCTTTCACCTTGTGTAAACCAGCAACATTCACACGTTGCCACTGCTGTGTAAAGTTTGGGCCAAGCTGTTAATGGTACCATCTTGTTTTGCGAAGACGTCCATAATACAAGTTGCTACGGGACAGAAACAAATCTGGCTTCGGTTCATTGCCCTTTATGTAAGCTGCAGTTTCATTATCAGGGGTATTTCTTGGTAACAAAGACACGGTGTTGTTAAGTAAAGTATATATTGCTTCGTAATTGCAGTTGGTGGATGGAATTTGTTTGATATACACAAAAGCATTTTAGATCAACACATCTGTTGGACAAAGGAAGAGTCCGTCTTTCCATTAAGGTGGTAGGATTAAAACGTTTTTCTTCCTTCAGTCTAGGACAACCCTTCAAACAAAATGTTGTGCTCAAGTAATATAACCATAAGGCCCGTATTTATAAGGGCGCAATCGCAAAGCTAAATGTACATTACAGCAAAATATTGGAACCATTTTCCGATCTCTTGGCCACTCGCTGATTTCGCTAATTTGTTCAATACTTTGAGTAGAGGACGAAGTGTAGTTCCAGAGAAAATCAATCCTCAAGGGAAATATACTAAAGTGGTATCACCACACGTGCCGGGTGTGACTGTGTGATGTCCACCACCTCAGGACGCTATCTCACTCCTACGTTCTGTCGTCTGCGGCACTGGTTTTCTCGGGCTCTTAAGTAATTTGAGAATTTTTGGGGACAGATTATCACCAAATTTGGATTATTTTCAAGGAAAAGGCAGCAGACATATAAAAGAGAAAGGGATCTAGGAAGCAGTGGTGGCTTTTATTCTAGAAAGTGGACTTAGCTAGACTAACTCGGTTCGCTTGGGTTCTGCAGACGATGCGCTTATTGAACTGGCCGAGGAAAAAGCTAGGAGTTAATTTGAGTTGAGCTTTTAGCAATTGTTCCGTTCTTCATTTTAATTCTGAAGATACACTGTCTACTTTAAATTCAACAAACGCTCAGACACGGGTAAAAACGACCGAGTAAATCCTTCAAAAATCACTTGTGTAGTTTCACACGTAGCAGAGGAAATTGCCAATGTCTGTGATAGTATATAGTCTTACTCGCTCTATTTCCTGTACACTTCCAAAAAATACTTTATTAGAGTTACAGTTACCATAATTGTTTTTCCGCCCAGTTTAGTGCCTAAGAGCAGATGGAACCGCGGGGTCCCATATCGCTCATTCATTTTTTTTAATATCAGGGCGGACGTGGAAAACGCTAAATACCAGCTTGGGAAGAATATCTGATATACAAATGCTGTTCTAACAGGTCAAGGCCTTGCTAGGAGTCCTTAACAACCGGCTCGACGCTTGGGTCAGACAAACACACGAAAACGCACGCCAAATGTTTATCACCACACAGTCCTCACTTAAAGAGCAAACGATTTCGTTAAAATAAGAAACAAAGCGGAAATCATATACTTCATTAAACATTTTGTATCCAGGCGAGACTTAAATGACTTCATCCGATACATTGAATTAGACTTCAAGCACTTCAATACTTAAAGCTTGGGATGTTTGGCCCTGGTCTTCAGAAAGCTTGCATGATGTCTGAAACCAGAAATTTTTCATTTTTTCGCTTTTCTTTTAATGCCATTACTTTTTCATCTAAATTAATTCTTTTTACTTTGTGTTTTATTTGTATTTGTATTGTTTTTTATTTGTAAAAGCTACAGAACTTAGCGCCACGGGGAATATACATTTTAAACATACCAGGCGTTTACCCTAAAAATATCAATAAATAAATAAATAAATAAATAAATAAATAAACATATTTCTGTGGAGACTCTAAAAATTATGTTGTTATGATTATATTAGTAGAATGTGTTAGGAACAATAACTGTATATATAAGCTTTAGCCCTATGTTTGTTTTCAGGCTGGTGAACGTGAATTAATCTGGTCAGTTCGCCTCTTCATGGTGGCTTTTGCCGTGGTCACCACCGTACTAGCCATCTTCATTAAGAGCATCTTCGCACTGACCATCCTCAGCTCCGACCTCATCTACGTCATCATGTTCCCTCAGCTGACGTCAGCACTCTTCCTGCCCGCGGCAAACGTCTACGGCTCGATAACGGGGCTCGTCTTGGCCTCTGTCATACGCCCCCTAGCGGGAGAGCCCGCGCTATCGCTCTCCCCCGTGATAAAATGGCCCTGGTACGACCCGGAGTCACACACCCAGTATTTCCCTCACAGAACAGCCTGTATGTTGATCAGTTTCCTCGGTATAATATTGGTATCTTACGTCACAGACTTCTTGTTCAGAAATGAGTATTTACACAAGCGTTATGACTTTCTAAACGGGGTAGAGATCGTCCGCGAGACCGAGGCTCCGAGCACGCCCGATGATAAGAAGAACCTCAAGTTGGATTGGTCGCCGAACCCCGCCGAGTCCAGGCACGAGGCCAGCAGCGACGCTGATTGCTGTGAGGCATTAAAAAAGGCTGACCCCAATGAAGACGGTGGCGAGAATGGTAACTTACTGTCGACCAAATTGTGACTGCTGATCTTTAAGTGACGAACAAAAATGTTAACACTAAAGGGACATGTGATGATTGCATTGACAAACGTTAAGTTTTGTGACTTTTCTTGTCGCCAGAAGAGGGCACGTGCACCTGTCTTTTCATGGTTGGTAGGCATTCGTGACCTTTCATGACAATGGAAAAACACGTGACTTTTCATGACTGCTAAATGGTCTACACGTGAATTCTCATGACACCTGGACGGGCTTCACGTGACGTTGCAACCAAAATCTACTAATGAAGTGTTATATGTTGATGACAATACGTGAAATAGAATAATTGGTGTTGTGCTACCGTACTTGATAAACTTTTCATGTCGATATGTATGGGTGGTTTATCCTACAAGAGCGTACAGATCTCTAATTTTTTCTTCAGTCAACAATTATCACGGATTATATATTGATAAATGTGTGAGTCGCAACACGGGTCTATTTTTACGAAGGGATTTGACCCTGACAACTGGTCTGAACTTTTAGATATGTACGACTGCACGGATATGAGGCTGCAGTTCTGTCGCGGCACATTACGTCACGACTGCAGTTAAATGTGGATTCGCCTTATACCTCAGTTAATTAGCACGCAATGTACCTTTAATTTAATATTTATATTGGTGTTTCCGTGGAGGTAGGATTGAGGGAGGTGGGGGCTGGCTGCACCGTTCAGTTATACTAGTATATAGAGACTACTATAACACTAGCCTCAGTCCAGGATGAAGATGACATAATAGGCACCAAAATATTGGAGTGGAAACCCAATATTTTAATAGTTGTGTGACGAAAATAATTTCGTTTCTTTAAATGCATGAAGTAATTAATTGTTAGGGATAAAATCGTGTTTAGTCAAGGATAAGGTGTATACAGTATGAGAATAGAAGCCATAACGAACGACTTGAGATCTAGAACACGTGCTGCGCACGTCATTTCAACATGGCATTATCAGTGGAAACCCAGTCTAAGCAGATGAACTGGTGTTAATGATCGTCAACAAAAAGACTGCATTTGTCTAAAGACACAGTGTATTGTATTACAACAATTCTGTTTGGACACGTTATTGTGGCATTTGTGTAATATATGTAGAACTGTCTGGAGAACTGTCTCGAATAAAAGTTAACGAAAACAGCAGGCGTCATCAGCTTGTCTAGCATATGTTTTATTTTTAGGTGGTGCGTGAATACAGTCGGTGTAGTTGACCATCTTTTAGCGCCTCAACATACGAGATTGTGTTAGATGAGATGAAGAGATTGCGCTGTGCTGGAGGTTACTCAAGGTCGCAGCACCCTGTGGACCAAAGACTGGACGGACTGGTTTATGTCCAAAATCTGGCAATAAAATGAACCTGCTGCATTTTAATACGTCGACAAGTAATAAAAAATGGGACTGCATTTTTCACAAAATATACCAAAAATTGAGATCACTATATAGTAATAAGAGACAGCAATAAATATAAACTACCGCCCCCCTCCTCAAGGTGGAGCTACTAGTACCTCAGTTTCTCTTTCCTATTCCAACAGAATTCAGACCCCACTAGTTTTTAGTTTAATGTAAGTCGACCATGGTCATTTCCATACGATGATGCTAATATCCCAACACACAGCCCTCATACATGCTATGTAAAGACATTATGTACACGTAGTGGCCTCTCTGAATTTGGAATATGTGCATGCACATTCGGGGCGCAGAAAGCGATGCAAAAGTGGGTCTTTTTCTGAAAAAAATGTCCTTTTTATCCCTTTTGTTGTTCCAAAATGCCACAGATACAAAAATACATTTTGCTGCAGAGCCTACCACTTCCTACCACTTCCGACCAGGAGAACTTTTTTTTGTCCCCCCACCCCCTGCCCCGGTTAACGGACTTGACAAGATAAATGGCTTTTTGCACATGTAATATATTTAAATGCCATTGCACTTAGTACAGAGACTATATTTAAATGCCATTGCACTTAGTACAGAGACTTCAGTCTCTCCAATATGACAGGAGAAATACACCCGTGTTCACCTGTACCCATCTATGATAAATATCGAATACATTGACCTTTTAAATCTACACTAAAACGTCCGTCAATCTTTTGTCTCATATCTTTCTGTTATCACTCCTCTGTCATTTTCCAAACTTGAGATATGGTTGTGTTGGAGGATTGCTTTGTACATTTACCTATACTAGTACATGTAGTCATCTCTGAGACAGGTTGAATAGTTTAAGTTTAACGTTTTTGTACATGGCTGAAAATCAATATTTTGTCTCATCTTTCTATTATTATTGCTTTCATCATACCCAACTGTCATTGTCCAACAAAACCACGCTGATGATTGGTTGCCATTGTATATGAATAAAATTGACTTTAGCACTCAAACTAACTGACACCAAAGGTAGTGCAGCTCTACAAAAGTTCAATTCAATGCTAATGGAGACCTCGGAAATGTCAATAGCAATATTTCATGTATCTATCATCCCGACATTACAAGGTACAAATAGTAAAGGACGGAGCAGTTGCTTCGGCGATATGTTTCAACTACAGAATCAAAGCACAAATATATCCTTAGCATTTCTTAAAGAAAAGCACAAACAATATTAAACAGAATAAATAAATTGGTGGTATTAATGAGCCATTTGACAAACTTTGAAAGAGCATCTTTCCCAGAGATACTGTCATCGATTTTATCCTTAGCCTGTTTTCACCAAGCAGGAAGAATTCAACAATGAAAATCACAGTTACCTGTTCAAATGAAACAATGCAAACAAAGAGTAATATTCAAACAGCAAAACTTTCTAAAAATATGCAGAAGGAGACGCACCACGTCTATACACAGCAATCGATGGTGGTGGTTTCAACATAGCGTTTGTCACAAGTTTATGTCAATCAGTAAGTTATTAAGGGCTTATTTCTACGTTGACCGATCCAACTTCTCGGGGACACTCACTGAATACAATCAGATTAAGCAACTTACACGCCCCCCCCCCCCCCCCCTGAGTAGAATGTAGCGTTTATACGAGTGCGTTGAAAATAGGATGATGCGTGTTAATCTGTGTATCTGTTTGCATTCAGCCGGAGTCTTCACGGAGTTGGATCAATATACGTAGAACGATAGTTACATTGGGAATGAGCCCTTAGGCTACATCGATTTGGTATGAAGGATGTGGGATACCTTGCTCACCTTGTCATAGTTGCTCATAACTCAAAAAGGAAAGAAAGCCAGATATTCTAGTGACAAGATGGTTGACAGAGAGGAAAAATGTCAAGGTAACAGAGGTGGAGTTGTCTGCTCTTTACCAAAAACCAACAGAACTTCCCCGAAAAGTGAATTAAGAGAAGACAACATTCGTATTGCGGACACCACGAAGAAAGAGACCGACACAGCTAAGGCCGCCATCATAGCGTTTGCCCAGTCTGCCAGCGTCCTCGGATTAAAGAACGCCGTCGACCCAAACTCCAGTCTCTTCAGGAGATTGCTATGGCTGTGCTGTGTCTTGGCGGGAACGGGGTTTCTCATCTTCCATATGTGGAACCGCATCATTTACTACAGCACCAACCCCGTTGCCGTTAACATGGAGGTGGAGTATAAATCCTCCTTGGAATTCCCCGCCGTGACCATCTGTAACAACAACGTGTTCCTCAACTCTAGTCTGAATACTTCAGTGGACAGAGACATCGCATACACCTATATTCTGGGAGGACAGGTGAAGGACCGGTTACAGAGGATTGAACACGTGAATTTCTCCGACTACAACTGGACGGAGTTCTTCAAGAAACATAGTCACAAAGCAAAGAACATGTTCTCATTTGGGCAGGTAATATGACTCATTTACCTTAGGGCAAACTTCATTTATAGTTCCAGTGTGGCAGGGATTGAAGTTACCCAATAACCGTAGTCCCTTCCCCATTAATTTGTACATTTAACATTCGTCCCATATACTATATACTAATCCCAATACTCCAACTAACCCTAAACTCTACTAATCATATTGGGCCCCGGGCTTCCATTCTTAAGCCTACCATTCCTGTCACTTTGAACGGTGTGTAGTTATATCAATTTCATTGTCCCTGTTTTCAACTGTTAAGAAGACCCCTTCCTTTAAGGTTTCCGGTTGTAAATAATTCGTTTTGGGCAAGGATGATGTTGAAACAAAGGCGCGTCCTCTGAGAAACAGGTAATAATGACTGGAATGATGGCAATGAGATTATGGTTAATCACGAAACTGCAAGGGTCATTAATCTCAACCTGCCGTTTCAATATCTATTCTTAAAAGAACTTCAGCAAATTTGTTTTTTTTTTAACCCGCAAGTAACAGAAACATATAGTCAACATTGGTTCATAAGTTGAAATGACTGTGACTATGTAAGCTATTTACACAACTCAAACATCTACGGCCCATTATTTTAGTCCCGTTTTTAACCACAGATCCAAACCCCAAGCCAAACAGCGTCTGTATATAGAAAACTAAATAAGACAATTGGTAAGCAATATTTAAGATAGAACACTGTTTCAGGATTGTTTGTGGTCCACCCGACCACTCTCTCCGGCCAACTTTACAGAACGCGTAACACCTATTGGCACGTGTTATACGTTCAACGCAGGTAAGTCAAGATACACGATAACAAAGTGAATATATGTGCATTTTAAAAGTAAGATTTTTCGACAGATAGCCAAATATATTTATTGATATCCAAATATATTTATTGATATTCTTTTATATCATCATATTTTAAAGTTGTAATTAATATTTGCGTTACTTTCTGGCAGGTTCTTCCCCCAAACTAAGTACTAATTTCGCATCTAAATACGCGGGTTTGGATTTACTGCTTGACGCGGAACTAGACGAGTATTGGCCGATTACCGTTGAGGCTGGCTTCACAGTAAGTGTAGCGTGTGTCACCTTTTAAACCCTGAAATTTTATGGTATGTAAACGGAACGGTTCTGAATACGTAAAACCGTGGTGAAAGAAAGTATTAAAAATTCTAGGAAATTCACATTCCTGCCATTGTATCCCCGTGGAAATAATACTTGACAGATGCCCTGTGTTATTTCAGATAATGATACACGAGCAGGATGATGTTCCCGTTCCTCCTCTTCTTGGCATTCCAGTGGCACCGGGTGGAATCGTGGACCTGGTCCTGTCTGTGAAACAAGTGAGGAGAGAGAGAGAGAGAGAGAGAGAGAGAGAGAGAGATGCAAAAGAAGAAATATACAGTAAAATGTTCTTTTTTTCTGTGGACGTACTGTTTTGCATTCGCAAGATTTTTTTTTCTGAGCATTTCTGAGCTGCATGCGTCGCATCAATGACTAAGTAGCCTTTGTATACTAATGAATGTACTAAGCCTGTGTCGTTATAATATTAATGACTGAGCTAAACATGCATTATATTGGTAATTTTGCTAAGCGAGGGTTCTATTAATTTCCGTAGGTGGAGAACTTGCCTCCTCCACACGGTAAGTGTCAGGAACGACAGCTGGCTTACTTTGACAAGTTCTCCACAGTAAACTGTATTGAAGAATGTTTGTAAGTAGCAAAGTGGTTGAATTTGCAACACAAAGCGCGACATATAGAAAGAAAGTGAAAAGAAGTTAAAAGTATCATCATATCCAATAAGTAGATGCACAAATGCCTGTACTCTGACAAACAACATAACGTATTTTCAGGGGATTTTCTCCGTTACATGTGCAATGATACAAGTTTTGTATAATCTGCCGGCATGTTAAACTTTTCGTATCAATCAATATATCTGTTCTACGTCTATCTATTCTACATGTAATGTGTTTATGTCCGGGCTTTTACAACTTCTACAACACATTTGCGCTGCTGTTTAAATGAAAACATACCACAAAATCAAATATTTTCCTAAAATCACATCTTTTGTAATCGTCCTTTCAGTTTCAATTTGACTCTGAAGCAGTGCTCCTGCCAGGTCCCCTGGGGCCGTTACCATGACGACGTTCCGGAGTGCTCCCCAGTCGAGTTATTACCGTGTTGGGATGTAGACTTCGAGACATTTTCTATAGCCCTCAATCGATGTGGGTGCCATGCCCCCTGTAGTGAGACTATTTACGAATACACCATGTTCAGTTCCAAGATGGCCGACGGTTACAAGCACGGACTAGTTGCAAGGCACCCAGGCACCACGGTGGAATACATAGACAGGAACCTCTTAAAGCTAAGGGTCTTCTACAAATCCTTGACTGTAGAGAAGATAACACAACAGGAGGCCTACAGCATGCTGGCGCTGTTTGCCGATATAGGGGGCGCTTTAGGGCTTGTATTGGGCAGCACTTTGATGACAGCTGTGGAAATCGTGGATTTCTGCGCAGTTCTCGCGGTCCGGTATTTACTTGGGAAAAAAATTTGACTGTGGCATGTTATAAAAGTGCAACTTTAATATTAACAATGACTCAATTATCCTTTTGTAAGCTACGTGTATATTTGTTATTGTTGTTGTTGTACATTAATTTTCATAGCTATCACTGTAATAAAAATAGAATAAATTGCAACAGGGCTCAAAACTATATTTTCTTCTTATTTCTGACAGTGAAAGCCCTTTGTCCCCAGCCCACTAAACCAGCATTTTTTTCTTTCAAAAATTCTTCTTTTTTAATTACTGAAAAACTGTCATGTTTCCGTATTTTGAGAATAGGGGGCAGACTTTCACAATAACAGATTTAGCATTGTTCGAAACATGCAAAATCACATTCTCAGATGATGAATACTTTGAGGAAAACACCATAATTTAAGTACTTAAATCGTTTAATACCCCATTTTGTGGAGTTCTACAGGTGATGAATGCAATGCTAATGGATCCAGTAGCGGATTTAGAAATTTCGATTTCTGCAAACAAGTCACACCAATGGTCCTCTCTTAAAATTAGAATTTTGCAGAATGTTCTAAACCGTACCAAAGGCTCCGTTCTTCCTCAAAAAAAAAAAAAAAAAAAAAAAAAAAAAAAAAAAAAAAAAAAAAAAAATTCAGATAATTCAAATTATTCTTAATCCGCCCCTGGGATCTGATATTTCAATAGCAATATTTCATGTATATACTTTCCGAAAATAACAAGGCTCATAGATCAATAGCGAAAAAGGACAGAAATTAACTTGGCAACATACTTTCATAATAATAAAAACAATAAAATCAATGTCGCCACTACATATCTTCAATTACAGTGCACATAACAGAAAAAATAACAACGAATTGGTGAAACTATGTATTTCCTAGTTGTGTGGTCATATATTTTATTCAAAGCCTTCTTCTATCAAGAAGAATAGGACCCACATTATGTGACAGAAATAGTTATATTTAAATAATAAAAGTTTTCAAATTGCACGTATTGTTAAGAATCGCCTACTGCATACTTGTTAGAGATCGATGCCATTTATTCGACGAAAGTGGCATTGTATCGTCAGCTAAAACCAGACGTTTACGTAACAAGTCTGGATCGATTTGGTCTCAGGTTTTCAATGTCAGATAAATCGCACACCTTCGTAAAAGTTCTCCTCGGAATCTTGGACGAATGAAACATTTCATTGTAAAGTTAAATGACAAATTGTTAATTAAATGTAAAGTAAATTCAACGCCAAGCAAGTCAGTGCAAATACAAGTGCAAATAAAATCATCTTAAGGTTCAATTAGTGTGAAATGGTTTTCGTCTTTGTCAATTATGGAAAATGTCGAAGTCATCTAAGGTTTTGGTTGACTGGTCTATTTAATACATTGTATACGTACATTTTAGCGCTTTTGACATTCAACTTACAGGAATCAGTTAGGAATCCTTTGCCGCCAATTTTCCAACCTTAATGAAGAAAATATATTCAATAACAGGGCTCAAAAGTCAAAAAGCAATTCCATGTCTGGTATATAGCCGTTCACTGGGCTTCCGGAACATTCCAAATATATCATAATAAAAACAATATTTCAAGATGTTTCGTTTTAGGAGATGTAAACCATAAAACATATTCACCACTTTATAAGGGTAAAACAGAGTAAATTATTACACAGTATGCAATGTACTCGTTTAACATTAGTACATGTATGTGGCAATTGAATAGAAAAAGCTTGTGTTAGCACATGAAATTCGTGGTCGTGTGTGAGATTGCACATGGACCGGGACCAGACGGAGAGGGATTCGTTTTTGACAGAAACTACAGCAGTAACATGCACGACAGCGAACTAACAGATCCACAGATCAAATATGGCCGACCCAATCGCATGCTTGTCGTGTATTCCCCGCGGGGAATCTATTCTTTGTCTTATTATGGGATTATGCTACACGCTTTTAAGTGTGTCAGCTAAATGTCCGTGGATCTGTTAGTCCGCTTCGTTAATGCGGCCTAAATGCACTATTTATGGCATAAAACTGATTTGAATCTTAATATTAAACATAAAAGTAAGGCATTGACAGAAGCCAGAATTGTTACAGTGCGGGAGAGGAGATGGCGTGGACCTGTGTCTTGAGAATAACATCCCTAAATTTTGCCCTTGCCTTGTTTGGAGCTGTTGGAAAGCTTTGGGAGATAAATATATAGCTATGTACGTACTAGTGTACTAGCTAGGATACATAGGATACATATAGGATACATAACTCTCTACATATGCTGCAATTTAATTCTGTATAAGACAGAAGACTTGTAGTGGAGAGCAAGGGCGGATTCAGAACTAGTTGATCCGCAGAAATATCACCTGATGACGCATCTTGTTTTGAACGTGTTCATGCCGTACACTCTATTTCAGGATTGCTGCTGTTGTACTGAGTAGTTCAGAACGATTTCGTACATTATTATTATTATTTTTTTTACTTTTTCACACTCGTTGCCTATTATTTAGGAATCATTGCAAGAAGCTGTCATTTAAAGAATATTTCCATCACAATTCTGAGTGCATGAAGCACCTGGTAAAGTTAACGTTATTTGCTAAATGTATGATCTAATCCCATCGATCACCTTGGTGTCTGGCTAAGTGGGAGATATATCATATGAAGTTGACATTGATTTAGCAAACGTTGGGGTCGCACAGGAACGCGATATAACAATGGTTAATGGAGGGAGAGGATGCTAATTGACCAATTTGTAAACTTGTGACGAAATACTGCTTTATTATAGAAACGATTAAGAATACTTCCGAATATTTGCCGTGGCTACAGGGGGCTCATATCACGCTGCGAAATAGGAACTAAGCGAAGTTTTGATGAATTAAAATCTCTTTTTGTTTCATTTATCTATCTATTCATTAATTTATTATTTCTAATTCGCTATTGTTCAAGCATTCTTTCAGAGCATTGATTTGCTTATTGAACTTGATAATTGAAGTGAAAATAGTACAGTTTAACAAAAATTAAGTCCCATCACTTTTGCAGTATATCTAGATAAGGGAAATGTTTGTACGTTATTCATCACTCATTATCAGATCATAAATATGAAATTTGCAATTACAGAATCAGGGTTGGTCATCAATAGTCTTTCAATTACATAGGTATGCCATATGTTTTGAGTCCAGTGCCTGTATTGAAAACAAATGCAGCTCTGGTTTCAACCAATCAATAGGAAGCACTCAACTCTCATCCAAAACAAATCCGCAGAGTTGTTAAAATTATGAACTCAAACAAAGCTTAATGTACCAGCGCCATAGAAATGACTTTCGCCTTATTTACCGCTAACATTTAGACCTTAATCAAAAGCATTACAAAAAGTGGCAACGGCACAGACATTGGAAACAGACACTTAACACGATTGCCTCCAGCGAGAAGGAACTGATTCCCAGCGGCTCAAGGCGTTAACATGGACGTATCTAAGGGGCACGGGTGGCTGGGTGGTTTTCAAAAACGAAATGCAGTCTCCGCTCAAGGCGAAAAAACGTCTTCACAGATGTTGACATCCGACAACGCTGACCACAATGAACCTGTCAAAGACGCCATGGTCGCGTTCGCCCAGTCCGCCAGCGTGTTAGGACTCAAGAACGTGGTCGACCCAAAGTCCAGTTTGGTGAGACGCGCTGTGTGGTTGTGCTGCGTTCTGGCAGGTGCTGCCTTCCTTTGTTACCACATCTGGAACCGAGTCGCATACTACCAGAGCAACCCAGTCTCCGTAAACGTGGAGGTTCTTTATTCCCAAGAGCCCTCACTCGTCTTTCCCGCGGTCACTGTGTGTAATATAAACATCTTCAGAAACTCCAGTGTAACTGCTGCCGGAGTCAAGTATATGGCCTACGTATACTCGGCTTCGAGGCTCTCCTGGGAAGGATTTCAGAGAGTCTCGCAGATGAATCTAACGGGCTACAACTGGTCGGAGTTCTTTCGTTTTCATGGTCATAGGCCAGAGGAAATGTTCTTATTCAACCAGGTACGTTTTCTTTTAATAATGCAATATACTCTAAGAGAAAGAGTACATTCAGAACAGCGGAGTGAGGTGGATAAAATATGGCCGACCCACTTGAATGCTTGTTGCGTAATCCCCGCGGGGAATATCTGTACAGTGTCTAATCGGGAATCAAGCGACAAGCCTTTTAGTGGGTTGCCATATATGAACCTCAGATCTATAAGTCAGCTGTTCTGAAAGCGCTCAAAGAGACCTAAATTAATGTACCCCCAGCCCAATTCCCCTGAGCTCGATCGTCACAGTTAGTTACTTTACTCATCTATGTAGGAGGAAGCTAACTTGTGGAGAACGCGTAAAATGGAGGACACCTGTAGCATAATTACAAGTTAGGGCCTCTCAAGGCGGACCAGTTCATATAAATATATAATATTCAATGTGAAAAGGAACTTACACTTCATGTGCTCCTACGGAGGGCAATATGGTTTTTCTACTAGAGTGCGTAAGGTTGGTTCCATTGACTAAACAGCTCACCAATTATTAACGAATAGCCATGGCTTTCTTGTATTCTCTAGGACATTATGTGGGAGGCGGGATATTTCTTGTCTTTGCTGAATTTCACAGAGACAATGACAAGCGGAGGTCGCTGCTATACCTTTAATGCAGGTACCTTGAGGGCAATGTGTGTTACATGTTATAATGTGCTATATGCCAATACTAAGTGTTATACGTAACATGTATTATATCCTGTTTACTACTAACTGGTAAGTGTAATATGTTATATGTGAATATGGTAAAGTTGTGCTCTAATGTATTGTATTGTGTTCTATTCTGTTGTGTTGTGTTGTGTTGTTTTGCATTATTTTATTTGTTGTGTTGTGACTGTTGCATTGTGTTGTATATTTGATTCTGTTATCTTGTATGTATTGTGTTGTGTTGTGATTGTTGTGTTGTCATAGTATCTTATTCTGTTGTCTTGTGTTGTGCTATGTTGTGACTATTCATTGTGTTGTATAGCATTTTATTCTGTTCTCTTGTATGTATTGTGTTGTCTTGTGATTGTTTTGTTGTGATTGTATTTTATTCTGATGTCTTGTGTTATGTTGTGACTGTTGCATTTTGTTGTATAGTATTTTATTCTGTTGTCTTTATGTATTGAGAGTGTTATGTTGTGTTGTGTTGTGTCGCGATTGTTGCATTGTGTTGCGTTGCGCTATGTCGTGATATATAATTGTTGTTTTGTATGGTTTTATGGTGCGTTGTGTGGTATTGTGTTTTTGATTACTGTGCTATGTGAAGTGTTTGTTTACGTGTTAACCGCATCACCAATTGCATCAAGCCATTCTGTTTGTTATTGTAAAGGCACATCAAACCTTACGACGGAACTTGCTGCAAAGGAAAGCGGACTACAAATGGTTCTCAATGCTGAAACTGACGAGTATTTCCTTAATACTGAAGAGGCCGGATTTACTGTGCGTGTACTCTCTCTCTCTCTCTCTCTCTCTCTCTCTCTGTGTGTGTGTATGTGTGAGTGTGCGTGTAGAGGTGAGTGTACCAGTAACTCTCAACCTTTCTCTCTACATCTTACTATACCACCTTTATTACGTAATTACGTTTTTGTATTACAATGGCTAGTATACCTGTAGTAATATAACTAAAACTACGAAATAAAGTTGACTTTAACAGATGACTATAACGTGAGTGTTAGATTATTATAATAACAGAAGTACATGACTGTAACATCCGTATTAAATATGTCTGTCACATCTTTTATAAGCCTAAGCAATTGACAGTGGCGGATTTAGGGGGATGTCAAGGGGTCCTGAAAAAAATCACCCCAAAGGTCCCATCTTGATTTTAGAATTTTCACTAGCTGAATCATAGTTCTAAACTGTACCAAATTTAAATGGAACCGTTTTCCCTCTAAAATACCAAAAAGAAATTTGGGGTCCTTCAGCGGGCCACTAACCCCACGCCAAGGGGGGAGAGGGTCGGCTTCGGACCCCCCCCCCCTTCAAATAAACCTGGATTCTCTCTTAACTGAGATGGCTAAAAGACCATGACAAACGCATATTACCCACGGTGACTTTAAAAATCTATGACACATATGCATTAGGCTAACTATAACACCCATCTTACATTTCATTGTAACACCAAATCTTTATCATAATAACTACCACTGGGCATGTGTTACACATTTAAAGGTGATGGTTCACTCTCCGAGTGAAACCCCCGTGCCACAGCTAGCCGGCACCAAGGTGACCCCCGGCTCTATTGTGGACATTGCAATCTGGCAAACTCAGGTGCGTGTTTTTATTTATTTATTTGCTAAATATGCGTAACATGCTTATCTACATGGTTAGTTGAAAGTACACAAGTAAAATAATTGTTAATAAATATACTATCAAGCAATGATTGTATTTAGTCTAGTCAATTCCCTGGTCTAGCCAGATTCCTTGACCAGCCAATCTCCTGCTTTAGCCAGATTCCTGAACTAGGCCATCTCCTGGTTAAGCCATATTCTTGGTGTAGTCCATTCCCAGTCTAGCCAAATGACTGATCCAGCCAACTATCCAGTCTGGTCCATTACTTGGTCTAATCAACTGCCTGATCTAGCCCATTCCCTGGTGTAGCCAACGTTTTAGTGTAGTCAACTTCCTTGCCTAACCCATCCTAGGGTCTAGCCAACTGCCTGCTCTAGCCAATTCCCAGCTGTAGCCAACTTCCTGGTCTAGGCCAATATCTCCTCTTGCCAACTTTCTGATCAAGTGCATTTATTCCTGATCTAGCCAACGTACATCCTGGTTTAGTTCATTCCCTGGTTTAGCCACATTTCTGGTCCAGTCAACTTCCAAGTCGAGGCAACTGCTGGGTAAACGTAGCCTTGTCTGACTATACCATCTTATTTAAAGTTGCCATTCTAGTTCTCAGTCTGATTTTCTAGGTGGAGAACCTACCGCCTCCTCATGGAAACTGTCACGACAGCGAACTGGCGTATTTCCCCGTGTTCTCTCAGCTGAACTGCCTGAATGAATGCTAGTGAGTGACTAAATGGCCATTTTTGGGGTCGGTTTCACAACAGGGATTGTCTCCTTATCTTAATCGAAAGAAGTCCATGACAATACGTACGTTAACCAACATGAATAATTTCTTTCTTGTTGCAAGAAAAAGACGTACACAGCCTTTTGTATGAATTAAATTTAGATGGGGGTCTGGCTAATATATGTAAAGCTAATTTCTCCTTACGAATAACGATAGCTGTATAATGTGCGTTTTGAACATCATTTTTTCAGCTTTAATTTCACTCTCGCTAAATGCGGGTGCCAGTCACCACCTATGAACTACCTCCCGGACGTCCCAAGTTGTTCTCCTATCACGATTTTTCCATGTTTGACCACGCCCTTCAAAGAGGTCGCCACCGCCATGTCCACCTGTCGCTGCAGCGCCCCCTGTCGGGAACGCATCTACAACTATGCTGTGTCTCACGCCAAGATGACCAAGGCATTCAAGCAGGACTTAATGCACCGGTATCCCGGCATTACGGAGAGTTATATTGATGAAAATGTCGTTAAGGTTAAGATTTTTTATAAGACGTTAAACGTAGAAAAGATGACTCAACAGAAGGCATATACAATGTTGGCGCTGTTTGCAGATATAGGGGGCGCTTTAGGACTCATCTTGGGAAGCACCTTGATGACGGCTGTGGAAATCATCGATTTTGTAGCCGCCCTGGCGGCAAGACGTCTGTGTGGAGGAAAACTTTAGTACATTAAGTAAATTTTTGTTCATTACCTCTGCCGTTGGTTTAATTGTCTCTTACGCTAAAGGCTTAACTCAAAAAGCTTTAGGCGAATTTTGATTTTATCGGATGATAAGAATTAGGCCAGATGTGGCCTTAACAGTAGAAACGAGAAGATTCTTGTGGCGAGCTATTAATGACTAAATTAATAACTTGATTAATTAATTAATTATCGATTAAAAAAGGGCATTTAAGCGGCCCTGGCTGAGGTTTTTGCTTTGTTAGTGGTTTTCTTGTGTTTTCTCTGTCTTGCTGTCGTCTGCTTTATGTGTAGGCCTAGTATGGTGTGTATATTAAGAGAAATGGTATCCATGAAATAAAATGTTAAAAATTAATAATAATGCTTAATGTTTTATGGCATAAAAAATTCCAAAGAATACTTCAAAAGATGGATCCAAGTATAGATTAAGATAAACAGACTAGGGGGAGGGGGTATGTACGAAGCTAAGTGGGAGAGGGAGCAGAGCTGAGGTATACGCTGCCTAATATATCATTCAAGACGGAGTTTTAAAAAGAATACCAGAAAAAGAAACTCGCATGAAACGCAATGTAAGAAGACGACCCTTAGCTGAAAACGATATCATTTGCAAGCCAAACCAAATGTATCATGGAATAGAAACATCGATACGTTTTTATTAAATCACAGACAGCATGATACAGTGTATGTGGGGCCAATTTTGGGGGATTTACTTAGAACCTGCGTTATTCTTGACAGTCAATTACATGTACGCTCTACTACAGCTAAAATAAATATATTAAACATTATTTAATTAACAATTAAGGAATAGATGCAAAAAAGCACGCATTTCTAGCAAAAAAAAAAAAAAAAAAAAAAATCTGCACGTCGTTTCTTCAAGTTTTCGCGGGAGCTAAAGGCACAAATTAAGGGTTACCTCTACTTGTCAATGCACATGTCAACGTAAACCATGATAATGACGTATTACATATTCAAAGAGCGGTATAACAATAGATTTAACTACTTCCTCAGATGTATAGATAACGTGTGTAAATTATAGCCACTTCCCTTCGAATACCTAACATACCGGACTCTTGTATCGTCACAAATTTTCATATACATATACATATGTGTACAGGTATATGTACAGTACGTACATTAAGTGCAGCGGGTATCGTTATTTATTAGCCTAATGTCCATTTACATGTATTAGAGGTAGCCTACGTCAGGTAAGTAAGAATAATAATAATAATGATAATATGTGTACATGCTTAGCTAGCGTTTCTTAAAAGGTCGACAGGAATTAAATTTACATTGTTAATAGAACATATTCTACACACTTTAATGGCGGTCAGTTTACCTAGGAGAGACCTGCAGCCCATCAGTCTCTTGTCTCAGGGGAGGTCAGTATATATATAGGTCCGTTTAACATTTAAAGAAAAATTATTAAAAGTAAGCGGGCGGAAGAATTGTTTGTCCAAGTGGAACTTAATTAACACGAGTCTAGCAATGTACAAAAAAAAAAAAAAATAATAATAATAAGAATAATAATAATAAATAATAAATAAATAAATAAACGCTAGCTTTTATCTTTTCCCACACAAACAGCATATACATGAATACGGACTTATTTTCAACTTTCGTTGCTGTCGCTCGCAAAGCCATATCTTACATTCTCCAATCTATCTACATTAGTTAATTCATTTTTACAAAAGTAGAAAATCTGAAACTTGTCAGGAAGCGAGGATGCATATAGCGTCTAACGTCTCAGAAAATGTCTTGAAGGTTTCCTTCAAATAACGCAATAAAAAGCTTGCAGCTAATTTCATAGTGTCGACAGATGTCCTGACCCCCCCCCCCCCCCTTCGATTTCTGAAAAAGGAAAAAAAAAAACATTATAATGGACCCCTCTTGAAATTAGAATTTTGACCAGCTGAATCGTAGTTCTAAACCGTAGGCCTACCAAATGGCACCGTTCGCCCACTTCAAATAATCCTGGATCCGCCCCTGAACGTAGGCCTGCCAGAATATGTTTTACTTTAAGTCATGAGTTTAAGAGTCAAATTAAAGAAGATTAAAAAAAAACATTTTTTTTTTGTTTAGGTGCAGCTCAAGTAGGCCTACATGCATGTAATTAAGTATATATACTCTAAATTGAAAAGTTTTAGCGTCCAAAGTAAGTTATAAAGCTACGTCTTAAGACAGACCTCGCTTCAAGCAAGGTCCGTACATTATTCTGTAGTTTTGCACTTTTAACAGGTCAGTTCAAGAGACCTTGGTATGCTGCATGCTGATAGGTCTCGTGATCCACGCCCCCTATCGTAAACATAAATGACCTTGACCTAATTTCCTGAGCGGCATGGCAGCCAAGCTCCATACGTGATATTAACGGATACTATCCTGGTAAGTGGAGAGAAATTTATGCTAAAATTCACCATATTTTGATGGTTAAGATTGTAAAGTGTTTATATATGAAACGGTTTTGTTTAGATGAGTGATTTTAAGTCAGAAACGGTGGCTTGTTGCTGCGCCTTCAACATTGTTTACCTCGAAATCCACGTCGTCAGTATTTAGACTTTTTTATTGACATTTTTAAGACGTCGACCTTTCCGTGTCTGGGTCATTCAAGGAAGTCATCAGAAAATGAAGTTGAACATATTAACATCTACCTCGTTTGATTTACGGTATTGTGTAAACGGGGTAATGTTTTAGCTGATAATGAGTCAATAATTTCAAGAGATATTGATGATAAAAGTGATAATAATTTCATTGGTGGGGTATTGCTTAATTACACTGAAGGTTGCATTGGCGATAGCACAGACTCAGTATGAAATATGATCATGCTAGCTTAACGCTTTTCTCCAAATGGTCCCATTTTTATATGCTGTAAATATAACTGCAGGCATGTATAGAGACGTGGAAAATAAATAACCCCTCTATATAAGCATTTGAAATTTACGCTGAAATAGAATCAGATTAAGGCACCGATAATTAATTTCACTCTATTTACTGTATCTGGAAGAGAGTAATTAACTGTAAAAATAAAATAAACATGTGAGAAAGAGTAAATGAATAAAATATATGTATTCAAGTTATTAAATGAATTGAGTTTACAAAATACAAGTATTGATATATGTACTAGTAACAGAAGTTGATTGTATTTATTTCAGTATTGTCAGTTTTTTAAAATTTTTTTGTAGTTCTTCAAGTGTGCCCAAAGTCTTTCACCATGACCTGACACTGCTGACCGAACCTGCATTCTCAACCTTTCACAAACCTTTCACAAACTGACCCAGTTTATGGACACCACTGGACCAGTTACAGGATTACTGATTACTGCTGTGCTGAACAGAAATTTTGATTGTCCAAAGAACAATTTTAAGAATTGTGAATTGTTTTCATGTCATTTGTGAAGTCTGGATCCTTTGCTAACACTGAAATCAGATGCCAATTATTTATTAAAATCCACAGTTTCTCAGTCTGTCTCAGCTAAGGTCTTGACACAGATCAATAACAAAGCATGACAGAGACGGAAGATTCTACAAAACACGCCCACATATCAACAAACGGCACATCATCTAGTCCCCAAAACGAAAACGACATTCACGTCAGTGATGCCGATCACAAACCAGCCATGACAACAGACAATAAAGAATCTGCGCACACTAAACCCCCACATCTCCCGGGGGAGGTGGACCGAGACCAGGCAGCTCAGGGCGAGGGCGACAGGTCAGTCACCTCAGGGTCGTTGACCTCAGGGTCGGTGGTTGATGATGACGAGGATGAGGATGAGGAGGAGGAGGAGTGTGGATGGAGGGGTGTGAAACCAGGGTTCTTGCAGAGGTTTAGGAGTCCCAAGTGGGTCCTGTTTTGTCTATGCTGGGCAGGGGCCCTCCAGGTGAGTCATAAGCTGTTCTATTTTTTGGGGTAGCGCTAACACTCGCCAATTTAGCAAAATACTAAAACTGACCTTAGTTGGCTAAACAAAATATGGTTGATTTGACATGTTTAAGTCAAATTTAAACCATTTGTAGAAAAAAAAAGTGATGAAAAAGTAGTGATTTGACTGAGAGGAAAATTGCCAGCACTATCCCAGCCTTTGATAATTTTGGATCTGATAAATGAATATTAAGTAAATGTGTAGGTAGCTCAAGGACTGAATGATTAAGTAAGTAAATAGATAGGTCAATTTATATCAAACAACAGATAAATTTGTTAAATTTGAAATTGAACAACAAATAAATCATGTCTGAAATTGCCATCATGCCCCCCCCCCCCGGCCCCCCCGGGCCCCCCCAACCCCAAAAATGAATAAATAAATTTCACACGTTTAGTCACCACATATTAGTACTCTGTGCAACTGTGATTGACCTCTCCTTTTTGATAACTTGAAAACCTCTCTGGTGAACAAAAATCAAATAGCTGTGCACATCTCTTTCTCTCTGATCAATGGCATTTGACATTTACTGCCTGTAAAGTGTTGATGGCCAAGAAAGATTCATGCTGAAGCTGTAGAAGACTCCATTAGTTTGGAGGACATATTGATTGATTGATGCCTGCTTCACGTTACCTCATTAAAAGTACATTTAAGCTTGCCATAACCATTTGCCAATCCTAGCACTAGAATGTGTATGTGTGTGTTTGTGTGTGTGTGTGTGGGGGGGGGGGTTATTTGAAATTAGCTATAGATGGCAGCACTTGGCCTGATAATTCCTGACCTCTGTTAATGATTTAAATTAAGGGCGGCACTAGTAATGTACTGCTCTGTGTCTGCTAAGCCTAAAAGACATCAAAGTTAGCCTTGATATACTTTTATGTTTTGATTTTAAGAGCTAATTACAAAACGCAGTGGTGAATTTAGAGCAGAAATTTACAACAACTTTTTTATTTTCTTCAGGGGATGATAGTAAACGGCTTTGTGAGTGTTGTGCTATCATCCATCGAGCGACGTTACGATCTTCCCAGCTCTGTGAGTGGAACCATCTTCAGCATGTACGATGTGGCATCAGTGATCTGCCTCCTTCCTGTCAGTTACTTCGGTGGCATTGGCCACAAACCTCGTTGGCTGGGCTATGGCGTTCTTGTTATGGGGATCGGCTCCATCGTATTTGCGCTCCCGCATTTCACTACTGGACCTTATATTGTCGCAGAGGGCGGAGTCGTTAAATATTGCTCACTATCCCAGAATTCCACATCATTATGTGACGTTAGTCAAAACAAGTTGTCGGACTATAAATATGTGTTTATACTGGCGCAGCTTTTACACGGAGCGGGTGCCACCCCTCTGTATACGTTAGGAGTGACATATCTGGATGAAAATCTAAAACCTAAATTAACTTCCTTATATGTTGGTAAGTTTTTTCTAACAGTGTTTATTTAATGTATTTTCTAGATATGCAAATGGCATATACAAACAACAGCTATTTTATTGAAATGTATTGATATGGACAAGTCTAGATGTACATCTACGTGCACATCAAATTTTTTGAAAAGTTTTGATTGAAGATTAATTCTACTATGAATAAATCTTATTTTCCTATATTTTTTGAGATCGAATTTTCAAATTCTTTTTAAATTCTCCAACCTCTTGAATAAATTTTAGCACATATATGAACTTCATATCCAATTAATATAATGTTTCTGATCCATGCAACCATAATTTTTATCCATGTTAATTCAATTCTGGTCTGCTTTCACCCTTCCCTTTTTTTTTCATTATTTTTCTATCTTCCCCAGGTATATATTACACGTTTGCCATAGTGGGTCCAGCAATAGGATTCCTGGCAGGAGGACAGTTCCTTAATATTTATACAGATCCTTCCATAGACCCAGTCAGGTGAGTCCTGTGAAGTGTGTCTGTGTCATCACGGTTTTGCTGTCTGAAACATCAGTCCCTTCAGCTGCTAAACCATATGCAACAGCAATTGAAATCTAAAAAATCGATTATTTTCATTATCAAAAACAATAATAAAATACACTGTCAGATAATTCTAGCCTTGCATCACTACTCATCAACTTCACTGTTGGTTGGTTTTGCAACATTTATTTTGTAATATTAACAAATCAATGTCCCAGTCAAGTATTAAAGTAATACCCTGGCAGCCTCACCATTGCACTCGATTGCACTTAATCCTGCTGGTGGTACAAGACCTGGAGGTGGTATCATCACTTCTCTGATCCTTTGGTAAGCTTTGTCAGTAAAAGCAGTAATAAAATCAATACTCCAGCTTAAAACAATATCCCAGGAACCCCACCTTTGAGTTTCACTTTACACCAGTTATATTATAACATTAACAAATTAACATTCCAGCTTGAAGCAGTACCCCGGGAGTCCTACCTTTGAGTTAAACTTTACACCAGTTGTTTTATAATATTAACAAATTAACATTCCAGCTTGAAGCAGTACCCTGGGAGTCCTACCTGGGTTGGAGCGTGGTGGATAGGGTTTATCTTCAGTGGTGTTTTAGGAATATTGGTAGCCATATGTCTTCTGGGCTTCCCCAAATCTCTACCAGGTGAGACAGCAGGGCTTTTTTTTTTATCTGATATAAATTACATAAATTACTCAATTTTTTCAATGGGCAAAAATTGTGAATTTTAAAAATACTATATTTTAAAGTCATTCTTTCTTAAAAGTTGGACATTTCTATTGAGTGGTTACAGGTAGAAACAAAATTAAAAAGAAGCTAATTTTTTTTCCTTAAATAAATTTCATAGTGCACATTTGTTTCTCCTATGTTGGCTGAACTTGACCATTGCCTGATGTAAAGCTTGGCGTAAGTCCAACAGATATCAAGGTTCCATCATATTATTGTAATGTTGCATCCAAAATAAATGATCTGAACTTTCAAAGGGTGTTGATAAAAATCTGCCATTTTGGTACATTTAGTAAGTATGTTAGATAGAAGGGGCCTGAATAATACCCAACAGAGAAAAAAATAACATATTCAAACTTGAATTTTGAAAATGAGGTTTTCTAAAGCTGCAAAATGGCAGTCCTACCTATTAGAGTCATAAGCAATGGTGACCAAAGTCTCTGAGAGTTCAGAATGCTATACATAAGCAATTTTTTATACAGGTGCTGCGAAGCTGAGAAAGCTCCGTGTCTCAGAGGCATACAAAGGGTCGGAGGGGGTCAGACAAACCAAAGGCTGGGAGAGCCTAAAAACACTTCCTAGAGCTGTCAAGGTTCTGCTTCTGAATCCAACATACATGTTTCTGAATCTGGCTGGGGCCTCAGAGGGTATGTACTTTGTATGGAGCTGAACCTTTTGATAAAGATATTGTGCTGAAATTGAATAGACTTCATTTCACTAGCTGTCAACATTTACATGGTCCAGAAGAGACTTCTCTGAAGCAACAAATGCTTTAATACATTGTGTATAAGACTAGGTGTTTAAATTGGATAGATGGATTGTTTTAAATGTGCTGCATGTGAACAAAAATTGGATAACATTTGTATCAGAATTAAATCCTTAACTGAATCCAGCTTTAAGTTTCCAAGAGTCTGGGTTCAAGTTTTAGCTTTTCTGGGTACAGTTGATATTTCTGTCAGACCTAACACAATGTATTGAGAAACCACATCAGGCAGCATTCCTGGGTACAGTTAATATTTATGGTTTTAATTTCAGGTCTGTTGTTGAGTGGTTTCACTGCTTTTGCTCCAAAGTTTGTAGAGTACCAGTTCAGTTTGTCTTCCTCCTGGGCAGCTACAGTGGTCGGTGAGTACTTGATGCATATCTGTCACACCAAACACAATGTTACTTTCACATCTAACACAATGCTACTGTCACACCTAACACAATGGCACTGTCACATCTAACACAATGTCACTTCAACACCAAACACAATGTTACTGTCACACTGCATGCACATAGTCTATGCCAAAATAATTCCATCCTACTATTGATCAGAAAATTGCTGATCAGAAACAAGACAGTGAACAGAGCACCTACTGGATAAAAGTTTAAAAAAATGACTGATACTGAACAAAATTTATAACCTTGGTTTCAGTTTAATTAGCATTTTGCATGGAGTCAATTTTAAAGTTGCAATTTGCATGTAACACTGACTTCGTTAATGTTCTGAGTAAAGTCACAATAAATCCACAGACTGATGTTAATTCACATTTCCAGGTTTTGCAGTGATCCCAGCTGGAGGTGGGGGCACATTTCTGGGTGGATACTTCGTAAAGAGGTTCGACTTAAAGTGTCGAGGAATCATTAAGCTGTGCATCCTCACCACCATCATGTCCCTCCTCCTTGTCCTCATCTTCCTGGTGCAGTGTCCTAATGGGAAGTTTGCTGGTGTCAACACTGCCTATGTTAACAGGTTAGTCAAGGTGTCACACCTAACTCAATCTGCTGTCACAACTAACACAATATATGGTGTCAGACCGAACGCAATCTGTACTGTCACACCTAACACAATCTGTACTGTCACCCCTAACACAATCTATGCTGTCACACCTAACACAATGTGTGCTGTCACCCCTAACACAATCTAAGCTGTCACATCTAACACAATGTGTGCTGTCACACTTGACACAATATATGGTGTCACATCTTACACAAGGTGTGTTGTCACATCTAACACAAATGGGTGTTATCATACACTGCAAACTCCATACTTTGCCTTAAATCTGACATACAAAAGTATAAAGTGGTCAGATCAAATTAAGGTAGAAAATTGGACAGTATTTCATGTATAAAAGAAAATAGTAGGCAGCAATTGTACAGATTTATAAAGAATCACTGGTCTGGCTTCAGTTTAAATTACCGTTTTTTGTGGGGCCACTGTTGTCTTCACTGATTTATCTATCATTTGTAGTCTATTTACAATTTGATATAGTTTACTAAGTCTATCAAATCTTTTGACTATTGTAACTGTTACAGTAACAGTATTCTTGTGAACTACCAAAGCTAAGAAATAACTTGTACAAATATTTTCATCATTTCCAGTTCCACATCCATCAGCTCAGTCAACCTCACAGACAGCTGTAACACGGACTGTGGCTGTCCCAGGGAGAATTACGACACAGTGTGCGGCGTGGACGGTGTCATGTACTACTCTCCGTGCCATGCGGGATGTCTTACTGAGGTGGACAAGGGTGATAATAAGGTGAGGGAATTGACAATAGGTGGCACCACCAGTGGCAGTTAATATATATTTTTACAACAGGTGGCAAAACTTTTTTTATACAATACATGGTATTACCAGTTTTGAGAAAGATTTTCCACAATATGCTGTAATATAGGAAAGAAGTTTTAACAGTAAGGGCAGAACTAGAGAGGAATTCCATTAATGGCTGAGTCAAGACTTCAAATATATGTTACCTTGAAACAATTTGATAAAGTGTATTAAAATAGTCAGTGACAAATTTTGAATATGCGAAATAATTATTTTTAAGATACAGCTGCAGAGGTATCCCCACTGATACTAAGTCATGCAAAGCATCTGTCAGTGAGCTCACTCTGACTGACCTAAGTCTAACTTTTAAATTAATTAAAATCTCTTCATCAAGTTTAAAAACTTGATGAAGAGATTGCCCTGGTTGAGATACCACAATTGTCATTGTGGCATTTAAGATTGTCGTGGTTGAGATACCACAATTGTCATTGTGGCAGTTGAGATTGTCCTGGGATATAGTGAATGTATTTACCTGTACATCTTCCTGTTTGTTTTTATTTCAGTACTACTACAATTGTTCATGTATAGATGGCAGCAGTAGTCAACAAGATGGCTACATGGCATCCCTGGGGAAGTGTGAGAGCGACTGTATTTACCTGTATATCTTCCTACCCGTGTTTGCCTTTGTGATGTTGTTTACCTTTATAGGCAGCATGCCTGCTCTCAGTGCTACTCTCAGGTGAGATAAACTTTATACTTTACCTTTAATGCGTAGTGAGATTAACTTAATGATTGTATTCCACATAAAGGTTATCATACTAGCAGAACTGGTCTATTTCGGTGGGGATTTTGGCTAAGGGGCAGACACTGTATTTAAGTTAATTGTCTGGTAATGTGATATAAGATTGTGGAACTAAGTGAACTGAAATGACTGACCATTAATTTGGTGATTGTTGCCAGTTTCCAGCAATGATGTGCTAAAGCAATCTTTTTGCTAAGTGATATTTTTTTCTTTCGGTGTTGAGTTTTTAAATTTCATAGATATTTGCAGGAATGTTTATCCGGCTGCTGGCTTTTTTTTTTTTTTTTTCAGAATGTTTTTAGAATGTTTTTTTAAAAATTTATTCAATAAATTTGTTATTATTATTATTATTATTATTATTATTATTATTATTATTATATCTAGGTGTGTCCCAGAGAGTCAGAAGTCCTTTGCCCTGGGTATACAGTGGATACTGGTACGATGCCTAGGTAAGTAGAAGTAAAGCATGGTTCATAGCCAGTCATGTCTACTTTTGCACCTCACTGTTTATTATCATATACTTTCTATTACTGCTATGTCATTGGTGAAAAGTGCTTGGTTTCATAATAACACACGTTGAAGAATGTCAGTGCTTTGTGAGGTATAACTTAAAGTTTAAACTTATGATTATTATCTATAGCTTACACGAATTAATTAACATCAGAATACTTCCCTGTTTGCTCTCCTTCTGTACAAACTCTTATTTTTTCACTCTGTCACTCTTTCACAGAAATACAGGCCATTTATTTTTTTTTCCTTGGACAGTGTGTGCTGACTACTAGGTTATGTTGTCTTTGACTTCTTCCAGGGACGATTCCTGCAGGGATTCTCTTTGGGGCCATCATAGACCTGACCTGCCACCTATGGCAGGATTCCTGCGGAGAGAAAGGTGCCTGCTACGTCTACGACAACAGCAAGATGGGCACCTACTTGTTATTCATCGGAGTCTGCGGGAAGTCCATCTCGCTTCTTCTCTTCATCCTGGCTTTCTGTCTATACAAGCCGCCCACGCAGGACGAGGGCCATTCTAACGAAATCGCGCACCCTGACACCCAAGTGAATTCCAATGAGAGGTATTCTGAGGGCCAGACGCCCAGCGAGTTGCGATCTACTGTAACGCTTGTCAGTTGTCACAAAATTGAGCAAAGGTTATAGGGAATAATTTTGATAATTAGGTGCTTAGAGATAGAAATTATCTCTTTAAAGACTACAGTAGTGTTAATTAGTCTGTTTTAAAATGTTTAAAATCACTAGATAACTACATAACAATAATAGAAAAAGAAGTAGTTGTATATGAAATAACTTATAATACAACATTGTTATAAAGATTAATAATCGGGTTAAATTTTTAAAGCGACCATTCCATGAGAATCTGTTAATATTGTTAATTACTAGTACTGTTCTATACATATGATAATTATACACAAAGTTTGTACAGAATACTTAATAGATACCAAAATTATAATATTTAAATTATACTTAATAATGATGAAATATATCTTGAAGTGATGAGCTTGCAGTGGTTGGAATTGGATTAGTACCAATTTGTTTACATAGGTGTACATATACATGCATGATATATACTGTATATACACATGTACTTGTCAACTTGATATATAATATATAATATATTATATATTATAGTAATATGCATATACTTACCTGCACTTGCCCTGTTTGGCCAAAAGAAAAAAAAATACATGAAATATGAACTCTGTTTCTTTTCTAATTTGATATTGCTTTGCCTCAATTTATTTTCAAAGAAAAGGAAATGAGAAAGTCCTATTTTATTTCTTTGGTAATTTAATTGATTTATCTCAAATTGTTTTCAACGTTTGGCAATTGAACTGTATAAAAAAAAAAAAAAAAACATTTGTGGGCTTGAGCCTGAAGTATTTGCAGTATATGCATATGAAACAGGGTGGTGTGTAAAACTAATCTTTAGAGGTTGTGATGTTTTGTTTGGCTTCTCTGGCTTCACTATGGTTGTGATCTGAACTGCTTTCAAGGCGACTTTTGGATAGATGGCACTTCTTTGAAGAAACACATTGATTGATGGCCCTAGTGTTCACATGTAAATAGATGATAGATGGCAGCACATATCTTAGTTGAAATGATATGCTTTTTTTACTTTCACTTTTAGAATTTGGTGAAAAAAAACTGATATTATAATTGCAGTATGTCTTCTCCAATTTCTAATGGTGCCATAAATGCAAAATTTGCCTTTTTTATGATCAGAATAAATCAACATATATCTATAATAAATTGGAAAACATGGTAGTAAATTTTGTAAAATTAATGCACATTGCACATAAAGGCAGTACTTTCATTGATCATATCTAGCTATAATATTGGCTGTTGCCATGGTAATTTGTTCTTTCATTGCCCTGGTCAAGATGGATTATATTAAAACATATGATTATATATGGTAGAAGCAAGCTTCTTTGTAGCTGATTACTTTTTGCAAATCAATCCTACTCTGCTATTATACTGCTGTTATCCTGGCTTGCTTATAAAAAAAAAATCCCACATTTGAAAGCTTTATTTTTAAATGCAATATTTTAGAGATATTGAAATCAGCATGAGTTGATGATAAGAAAATCTGACCATGGCCATTAAAACATCATTTTACTGTGTCAGTTGTAATTGAAAAAAGACCTGTCACTTGTAAGAGCAAATTTTGCATGGTAACTTGTTCCAAGAAAAAAAAAATGTACATCGCTCTATTTTATTGAGCATGTGCACTATACAGAATTTACCAGACGTTTATGGTTCAGATAATCTATTGGAATGTGGTCAGTAAGGTGATTTTTTTAGGGGGTAAAGCTTGCATGGATGTTACTTACCAGCAGGTTGGTATACATTGTATAACATACTACTTGCTATTCAGTCTACATTCAATATTTGGCAGATATATAGACGGTATCACTTAAAACAAAGAACTCTGTACATACGAACGTAGAGTAGTTCAATCAAAGGCAGCATAAGAACGCTTCAGCTCTTCTTGAAAGTTAAGACTAAAGATACATATTTAAGGTGGGACTGTACTCAAATAGGGCTAAAAATAAGGTTTTTCATAGATAAAATTAACAGTAAGTCTTTACAGAAAAATCCCTGAACCCTTTTGTAATACTTTGTTCAAGTGTTATAATACCATTAACAGCAAGTTTATAGCTGTCCAGGTGCCTGAGAAAATCAGGAAACCAAAAATGATGTTTTTGCCCAAAATATCCCAATATTACATCACATGATGAACTATGTTTCAAGCATAATTATATGTTTTGAAGATACATTAAAAGAATGCAACAGGAATGAAAAAAAGCTAAGACATTTAATTTAAGAAAAAATCTCCCACCTGCAGTCCCACCTTAAACTTAGTTTAGTCTAAATCAAAGATCAGTCTTACTATTCGCATCAGGTTATGAGGAAGTTGAAAGCTGCACCTGGTGGTTGATTATACATAAAAGGCTGATTTTTGGTTAAAGTAGTGCTATGTAGATTGTGCTGTATACGAATTGCCCAATTGTATTTACTGCATGCTATGGAGTTGATGACATTTGTATACTAAGTTGGTTGGTTGATAAGTTTAACTGAAAGAGAAAAAGAAACTAAGAATCTAATTATAAAGATGAGGTGAGATGGGAAATGTAAACTATCAATTGGAACAAAAGGAAAATAACCAATGACAAACTTGGTGAAATGGGAGGTATAATAGTTCATTTGTATTGGTGGAAGCAGAGGATCATGGGACATCATAACATCAAACAGGGAACGCGTGCCAGCTAGCTTTATAGAAAGCATATTTGCTGGGATTGAGGCAATATTTTGATCTCACATTGAAATGCATGGCACAATTAAAAACCACTTGTTTTAGCTATTGAAGCATTTTTTTTTTTTTTTTTTTTTTTTTTTGAAAATTGGAAATTAAATTCCCAACTCTTAGACCTACCCTTTTAATTTCTGGTTCAGATCTACAATTTATTTGGACATTGTCCATGGTGTCATGCATGTTGCATTTTGATTGGACGATCACAGTGTTGCTTGAATCACAAGCTAGAGCTCTGCACCTGTATGCCTGACTCATGATGTGACATTTGTTTTGCCGTGGTTTGCATTTGACTGCAGTGTCTTTCTGGACCTCTGCACTGTTGCTGTGGTGCACACACGTTTGAGGACAATTTTTCACTCTCGTCACTCGTTCTGATCCCTTCCTTGTCAATTGTATTCCAGGGTTGAAGTTACCCGGCTGACTGTGACGTAAAGAAGACAGTAACAGTGACAACAGCAGCAGTATTAACAACCATGGAGAATTGCACAGAATAATGTATCATTACAACAGCACTATTCTGCATGTGCCAAGACTCACAAACTATGAATTGAGAGGAAGGATGTTTTTAAACTTCACAAGATCATTCAACCAGTTCCTTTTTGTTTGTGAAATCCAGACAGGCAGTTACGTTCCATGCACTTTGCAAGATTGGTTTATGGCTCAGTTATTTGCCACTGTAAGCACAATTTTTATTTTGCAGTGTTCAACACTGAAACCAAGGAATTTATGTTCAACATTACTATTTTTACAACTTGAAGTATACTCTCATGTGATTTTGAAAACAATAGAAAAAGCATTTGAATATTGAGCAGCTTTGACATGGGTCAACGAAATATTTGAAAATCCATTTGACTTATCCATGCTTGTTTATGCATGGTTAAAATGTTTATATATGGTTGTGAAAAAATGATTTAATATTGTTATAATATACCAGCTGTAGGTTAAGTTGAACATATATTTTGTTATTCAAATATTGATGAGAAATACCTCATAGCTAGTTGGCAGACACTTAGATATTTGTTAATAACATGGGAAATTTGAAATGGTTTTGAATGGAATGGTGTCCTAGAAAGCAATATAAGTTTTTAAATGTAAAAGCAAAACAGCTCAATTGTGCAGTAGACTTTTAAGAATTTTAAAAAGAGAAAGCAACCACAAACCATCTGTGAAAGAATATTGTCAGTTAAAGTTTATGGCCATACCGCACTCGCTGGTCTGCTGTTATTTTGGACCCTGCTCTCCTCTACATGCTGTGAAATCTCTCTAGATTCCATGCTTAGTGGTTAGGTTTTGGGCTGTTTCATTGGATCCCTATTCCTGATGATTTTTTTAAATTGTTATGGCTTAGATATCTTTGTTATGATATGAACAGTCAGGAGAATGACTGCTCTTAATTGTACACCAAGATTTTGCTTATTTGAGTCTGGAGTTTGTGCTTCTTGGTATATAAACTAAAGTCAAGTTTTAGCTTTTGCTTAAATGTTATTTAATAGCTAGTATATATGTTTTCTCTCTATCTTGCAAGTAGGTAGATTGATATTTGTCTTCCTTACATGTTTGTAGGTTTGCATGGTTGAGTTTTTTTCTGTATGATTGCCCTTTATTTTCAGCTTCTAATTAGATAATTTTTTGTAATTAATATCTTTGACTATAGAATCTGATATTTAAATAGAAAAAAATTAATGTATATAGCAGGCCCTATACCAGGGGGCTTCATTGGGTTCAAACGATCTACCAGTTAATTTTTTTGTTAGGATAAGATCAGCTCTGGGCGAAATTTGATCTCGAGGTACATGGTTTCATGGTAAAAGGTCCACTTTTTCACAAAAAGCAAAAAGCCCCCTCACCCTGTAAAATGATTAGCTACAGGCCTGCAAAGCTTCGTGCTTAAAAACTTGGCTGTTAAAGCATCAGATGTTTATTTTTATATACGCAAAATACAGTAAGTGTTGAGCATATTAATTTTGTTTTCCTTTTCCCATAATAGGCATGCAGTCATTGTTGTCATGCCTACTTTGGTGTTATGATGTGTATCAGGCAGTAGTCTCTACTGTCATATCACATCATGATATTTTGCTGGAATTTAAAGTCTTCAACACATCGATTTGAAAATGTGTTTGAAAAGTCACTTTGTTGCATATAATGAGGCACAGACACTTGGTGCCTGTACTTGCTGTGTGTACTAGTATGTACATCAGAAACATTGAATATTCATGGATCATAATATTTTTTAAAGATTTTGTTGTTTTTATTTGATGTGCCCATGACAACGCAACAGACATAATACTAAAATATGAACATCATGTTTTTAGTGCAGATTCAGGAGAGACTGCACGATTTTGTTAGGTGCTGCAGCTCTTTCACTGAAGTATCATATCTATCAGTTTTTATTGAATGTGAATATTAGTTAATGAAATGACTTATGAAATATGACCTTGCAGAAAGTTAATATAACAATTTAATTATAGTGGTAGCAGAAGTGATATCATTGCAGAGAAAAGTGGTACATGAATTAGGAAACAGCAATGTATGCCACAAGATTTTTCCTTGTCTTGCTTTGTTGACTATATATTTTTTTACATGTACTTAAGGTATTTCTTTTCTTCGAGAACAGCTGGTAATTAACATTCCACTCTATGCTTTTTCTTTTTCATGGTGTTTTATTAATTTATTTTTTATGTAAAACTTTGCTTCAATTTTGCAAGACATTTTTCTTTTTATGCCTTTACTGGTCTACATTTTAGTTGGACATTTTGCTGACAGTAAAGGGATGCTCAACATTCTTACTAGATTATGTTATTAACCCCTCTTTCCCTGCCTGTTGTGACCCCCACTGCTGCCCCCTTCCACACCCCCTTCCACACCCCCTCACTTCCTTTTGTGTTAACATGTATTCTTATTTATTATCAGCATTAACCCCCTCCAAAAATTACCCTCAGCCACGCCCACTGCTATAGTGACTAGGTACTTATGTGGTGAAATACCAGTACATGTAACAGACACTGAGCAACCCAACTGCATAACCATTGGTCTCAGGAAGGTGTCAGTTAATTACCAAAAGGGTGGAAAATTTGGATGTCTACCCTCTCAGTACATTATTGTACTGCCATGTCAGAGCAAGGCCATGGTCATGGGTAGTTTTGCCCAGTTATAATATACTTGCTGGTATGCTAGCATGGGTCTTCATGGACAGTAGGGATATATATTGTCTTTGTACAAAAAATATTACCCAGAATTCTTTTGTGCAGCCTGTTTTGCAACCATTTCTTTCAGCATTAATTTAAAGTGTGTCTTTTTATAAGAATCTCCTGCATGATATTAAAATTTAAAAAAAAAAAATCCTGCTCAATTGATATACGCTACTTGTGGTTATAATTGAATCTCTGGTTAAGCCTTTATGCATGTCAGTTTTATCATTGTTAAAGACCAAAGGAAATGTGTTAATTGTTTCTGTCCTTCATAGTCTAAAGTAGATACCTTCCTTATAAAGTATTTATAGCATTTCGCAAAAAGGAATGTAGAATTTATTATGTTTTTGTCACAGATAAGTATGTTATATTTAAAGTAAGGAAGGATTATTAGACTGACCTCACATGCTGTAGCACTTCAGTAGTCATTATGCACTGTGTATATATAACCCCTGGCGGGTTAATTGACCTTTTTAAACATTTTCTTTGACAAAATATGGAGGTCTTTGGTAATTGATATATGGCACATGTGACTTCCAATCTTTAATTCTGTACTTATTGCAAGAATGCAGCCTCAGTTGATATTTACAATTTGCTAACCTGAATTATAAGTTTCTGTCCTGCAGGCATGAACAGTAATGTGTTAGTTGTGACAAACTGTTGAGAGGATGTCATTGCAATATTGTGCTAGGTGTGACAGAATTGAATTTGCTTAATTATTGATTATAATTATCAGATTAGACACCAGTGTAGAGGTAGCTGGCAGATATTTCTGTAATAAGTGTTTTGTGTTCATGTGTGTGTCATTTACAGCATTGGAGTGGCACTTTGGTTTTAGAGTGGTGCAAGGTTTTGGGAAATTATTGATAATAAAATCAATTCATTGAAATGATTGACTGTTTATTATTATCTGTCAATATTTTAATTATGATTCTGATTTTTTAAAAATTTAAGTCTCTCTCCCTCTCTCCACATCATTATCTAAAAAAGATATTGCTTTTGCTTGAATAATTGATATTGTTTACTTTGGAAAAAAACACCCAATGACTGGAAATACTGAGGGTAAACCTGAAAAAAAAAAAAAAAAAAAAAGAAAGGAAAAATAAATAGAAAATCCTCTCTGAAGAACAAAAACAAAATAGTTGAAAGCCTCGCTTTTATGTGAGTCGAATACGAGGCTTATAGGAGGAGACGCGCAGTGTACAGCAGCAAAAGACAAGTGATTAATCTGTTTATTATATAACGTTCGATCATGATAGCATGAGAAAAATTAGCTGAATTTTTATCAAAAATAATTATCATATGTGAATGTAATCCTTTAAAATATAAATTAATTTCAAAAGATCCAAAGGGTCTTGTAAAGGTCAAGGTCAATGTAATTTTCTCGACACACCGTCTGCAACAAGGCTGTCAGAGGGTTGGCAACCAAAATGACGGGATTTTATTCCGGCTCTCGGCTTTTGAGCCCTCTTTGCCCATATGTAGGGCTTTCCATAGACCAGGTAAGTTTTACAGGAAATGCATTTAAGCTGGTATACGGACAGTATTTGATAAAATCTGATAAAATCTGATAGTTTCAATTTGAAAATCTCAGACAAAGCTGACATAGTGTGATCAATTTTTCTGGATAAAAAAAGGGAAATAATTGGTTAACGAAGATTCTGTCAATATGCTAGCTTTTCAGAGAGTTTAGATTTTGGAATTGAAATGATCCAGTCACCGTAAGTGATGTAGGTCTATATTTTAGTTTACATACGTACTGTTCAGTATTTCAGTTCGCCCAACACTCGACAGAGTCGACATGTGCGTGCTTGCCGAACGAGAATAAGATAGGAGGCTATTGTTGTAACCAGTCATTTCATACAGAAATCTTATAAGCTATCTTGACTGAGACTTT
>NW_019775691.1:503155-540992 GCF_001039355.2 Lingula anatina | reverse complement strand
CCCCCCCCCCCCCACCCCATATTAACTTAAACCTGTGTACTGTGTTACTGGTATGGAATGGTACATGGTAGACTACATTCAGACATGTTCTGGTATTTGTATTTTTTAAGCCGGTGACAGAAATCCACAGCTGCAGTAGAGAACCTTCCCTAAACTGAAATGCAGCTGTCAGGCTGTTAAATTGTTTATTTTAATGGCCTTCTAGCTAATACATTATAGGCATTGTTGTTGTTTTTTTATGGAATTTTCATGAATTATGGGGCAAAAAGAATGAAGAACTGTATCGTGTTACTGGGAACAATAAAACTACAGTGCAAGAATGGATTTTTAATTTTCACCTTGTGCCAATTGGTGAATTTCCAGTTTTTGAAGCTCTGCTTTTATAGAGGCGTGCTAAAACCTTTATTCCTTTGGGGAGGGGGGGGGGGAGGTAGGTATGAAATTTGTGGAAGTCTTAATTAAAAATCTAAAATCTTTATATGTTATTTTCAGGGACGGATTCAGAGATATTTTCTGACAGTCTTCCAAATTATCTTTGTTGATCCATCCCCCATTTTTGAACGTCTTCCTGCAGAAAAAATCAGATACCCATCAATGTAAACTTGAAAATCTGACCGTCTTCCAGAAGACCCAGAAGATGGCCTAAATCCGCTCCTGATTATTGTCATGTGCAATAATTCTCTTTCCTGAACCAAACATTGATTTATTTCCAGTTGAACTTCTTGATCTGCCAGCTGGTGGCACTGGGGTTGGGCTATCCATTCAGGACAGTCTTTGGTCCTCTCCAAGCCTCTCCCGCACTGAGGAATGGAATCGAAATTTTTCTAGGGATGTTTCTCACTTATTTCTGCTTTGGACAGTAAGTGGACTAAACCTCTAGCCAGCCCTTAGATACTGTATTAGTACCTTTTATTATTTAATATTGTTAAACAAATGATAAAAATGGTAACATTGTGTAAGAAAGAATGAAGGGATTTTGGGATCTATGAATAATTATATGTAAATTATTGATTAAATGTTGCTTTTAGCTGTTTGGCAAAAAATTGCACATGGTTTTTTATCTGAAGCTTAAAAAGTGAAGAGAAAAAAAAACTTTTGAGACATGACAACAGTTCCTGCCATTTTACAGAAGGTTCTATCACACATAATTATAACTCAAAAGTGCTTCATATTCACAGACTGAAACTGACAATTCCAGACAAATCATCCACCCCATCCTCCAGTCCACCCTCTGCCTGCTGATTATGAAATACGCTGACAGAAAACAGTTCCACCTGGCCAGCCTGTTGGTCTCCATGGGATACCTGTCTGTGACACACATTTACAGGATGCTGTATGACTATGGAGGCTACAGTATGGATATCACAGGGTAGGTGTACACAGATTGTGTCTGTTACACATCTAACACAATGGGGTATTTATCTGTTATCCATATCTACAGAATATTATATGACTATGGAGGTTACAGTATGGATATCACAGGGTAGGTGTACACAGATTGTGTCTGTGGCACATCTAACACAATTCTGTTGTCATACCAAAAACAATGTCAAGCACAATAAAAGCAAACAGTGAAAAAATTAATTATAATTAAATCATATTAAATTATAATGAAAGAGATTAAGGATATATAATTATAATGCTGGATCTTACGTTGAAATGGAGATCACGAAGTGTGCTTTTACTAGTAACTATTTAACTTTTATTGCCATTACAGCCCTCTCATGATTATAACACAGAAAGTCAGCAGTCTGGCCTTTGCATTGCATGACGGAATGGAGAAAAAGGAGGAGAATCTCTCAGAAGACCAAAAGAAACAAGCTATAAAGTATCTTGCTCTCTCTCTCTCTCTCTCTCTCTCTCTCTCTCACACACACACACACACACACACACACACACACACTTATCCTAGTCTCCTGTATATCTGTCTGTCATTATTTTTCCCTTCTTTTCACCAAATAAAATTTCTGAAAAACCAAATAAAGTTCAGTTCATTCTCAAGTTAGATTTGTGTAATGCTTAGTTTTAAAACGTTTCATTAAGTTGCAGTGCTTTTGTTCCTTATCAGTATTTTCCATATTCCATATAAGTTTATTTTAAGTTCCAATAAATACTAAATACAATATCTTCCACAGGCGAATCCCCACAGCTTTAGAGTACTACAGCTATATCTTCAGTTTCCATAATGTAATGGTGGGACCATTGGTTTTCTATGTGGACTATAAGGCATTTATTGAAGGAGAGGATATACAGGCACCCCAGGTCACAGAGGTAGGGAGAGGCAGGGAGGGAGAGAGGGAGGGATTGGGATTTTCCTTTAGAGTAGGCGGGAAAAATGGGGACTTTGAAAGAACACCCCTGTTGTTAAGAAAAGATGGGGAAAGGGAGGAAGGAGATGTCAGGTTGAGATTTTTAGCTGTTGGTAAACTGAAAAACCAAATCTTCTGTGCAAGTTGATGTCATTGTTAGATGCTATGTTTTTCACATTCATCAATTTATCTTTACCTACACTTTCACTTTCAGAATAACCACAAAGTGAGAATTCCGAACCCAGTGGTGAGTTTTTCTGAAGTCTGGCTTATTATCAGATCATCTATCAGAATATTTAGCTTTTATCACATTGTGAACATAAGATTAGCATCTGGGGGCATGCCAGACAATTAAGCTGATTACATTAAAGATGGTAATGCACTAACTGTATTGTATCATCATTTGTATATCATATTGTACAAGGTCATGACAATCTATGTACCAGTACAGAAATAAATTGAATTGAATAATTAAATTGACTGTGCCTTAGCAAGAATTCCTGCTGAGATAGATCAATCCTGCTAGTACAATAATTGTTATTCTAAACATGGCCTAAGAACACTGTCATTTCATGCTGTAGTATAAAATGTGTGTTTTCCCTTCAGCCTTCCACAAATCAAAATATTTAGTTTTTATCACATTGTTACCAAGAGATTAGCATCTCTGGGAATTTTGGGTTGACATTGTCATTTTATGCTGTAGTATAAAGTATGTGTTTTCCTTTCAGCCCTCCATGTTCCCAAACCTGATCATTACCATCGTCAACGCTGTCCTCATGATGTTTGTCCTGCCGCTTGTGCCATCAGAAAATATACACGGTGAGTTATCTGGAAGTAATGAAGAACTGAAGTACTTTTTTTTTCAGAAAGTGATAATATGACAGTTTGTTGTATTTATTATTGGCTTAGCATGAAATGTCGGACTCTTTTTCTTTATGTATCTTTAAAAAAATCATATTAATCAAATACTACTAAAATTTCTCATTTAATTTGCTTGTCTTCCTGATACAGCTTGGTTTGGCAACTTGTGAATTGATATTAAACATTTTATCAGTGCTTACGTAGAACTCTCCCTTTATTTGACACAGATATAGCGTGGTTTGGCAGCTTGTCCTTCCTGCAGAAGAACCTGTATCTCCTGGTCAGCTTGTCAGTCACAAGGAGCAAGTATTACTTTGCCTGGAAACTGGGTGAGAGCGATGTCTGTGTGTGCATATACAAGTTTTATTTATTTATTTAGTGACTGTCTTTAAAGGTTGACCTCAAAAATACTTAACGCTTGCATTTCAGAGGCATATAGGTGTTTAAGATAACTTGAAATAAGAATTTAATTTGATTAGATTGTGATGGTTCATAGATTAGAAAGCACTAAGAGAATATGTGAAACGTGCATGCTCATACATATAATATGTGTATATATTTTATATTTCAGGTTGATTGCATTTAATTTGATTAGATTATCATGGTATGTAGAATGGAAAGGACTTGGAAAATATAGTAAACATGCAGGTATATGTGTATGCATTGTATATTTCAGGTGAACTGGTCAACACCTCTGCTGGCCTGGGGTTTGCTGGCTATGACAAAGACGGGAATGAGAAGTGGGACAGGCTTAATAACATGGATATATGGAAGTTAGAGGTACGAAAGTAGTATCTGAAGATTCAGAAAAATAAAGGAAGTTACAGTATTTTATCTCCCAATGTGTCTTCTGTGTAAATGTGGGGAGGGAGAGCAATGTGTCCTTGTACATTTTGCAGCTGTGATTTTTTGTTAAACCCTTAAACTGAGACCTTAAATTATCAGATGGAAATCTTCTGACATATGGTATTGCCTGGCAACTGACTGAAATTACATGACTACTTATGTTGCCTGGCAACTAATCTCCCTTGGCAACTGTTGAATTTAAGAGAATTATAAATGTACAGCACACCTCCTATATTACTTGTTATGGGGAGTGGTTATTATTGTCAGTTAAATTGTGTGTCAGTTTGTGAGGGGTAGTCGGATGGCAATCTCTTAGTTGGATGGAATAATTAAAATGAGAAGGTGCATCCCTTACAATACAGATAAGCTCTCAGTAAATTCAGTTTCTATTTCCAGACATGTACTAGTATCAAAGTCAACATCGATACCTGGAACAAGACTACCTTGATCTGGCTCAGACGCATCGTCTACGACCGCATACCTTTCCAGAAGACCCTGGCAACCTTTGCTGTCAGTGCTTTCTGGCATGGTTTCTACCCTGGTTACTATCTGGCCTTCTTCAGTGCTGCCATCTTTTTATTTGCAGCTAGAACGGTATGTTTTGCACATCATTTTATTTTTTCTTTATGTTAATATTCTAGAGAAGTGAATCTCAGTCTTAGCCAGGCTTAGCAAAGTACAGTGTAATAAAATTGAATTATCATAAAATATGTTATAATTTTTGAAAATTACTTATGGTCTGTTATCATTTGCTTTTATATAGGTTCGTAAAAACATCCGTCCATTCTTCAAGCCTGACGGAGATCAGAGTACAGGTGCTGTTCCATTTTTGTATGACTGTGTAACTTTCGTCTTCACACGCATGGCCAATGTGATCATGGTGACGCCTTTTGTAACGTATGGATTTTTCCCCAGTCTGTTTGCGTATGGGTAAGTTGTGGGTTGTTCAGAGAGAATGAGATGTGTGTGTGTGAAATAATAGAATAAAAATTTCTAATTTGAATTTGTATGTGTAAATTTGGAAATTTTTTATTATTAATATTTCAATTTTTTGTTTTTTTTATTTTTNATAGTAAATATTATTCTACTTCATCTACATGCAAGTGGTGTCATTTTCATAACTTTAGATTGAAGAGTTGTCACAGTAATCTCCTGCCCTGCAAATCTCGGTCATTTTTTATGCACACCAGGGGTCTCCACTGTGCATTTATGAGCACTATCAATGAATTTAGTTTGATATTAATGAATACCTGGGTCCAAGTCACTAGCACTCACTGCATAATTTTTTAAAATTAAATAATGGATTATTTATTGCATATTTTATTTGCTTTTTATTAAGACTTTTGTTTCAGTTATTAGTGATTCAAAGGCAATTGCTGTTCTACGGTATAAGACCTCAGCATTTTCCCTAAAGCCTAAAACAAAATTTAGGTTTTGGGTGAACTTTAGCATTGCCTGAAGTCCAAAGCAAGGAAAAGGTGAAATATTACTCATTGACAATTTCATCTCCAATCTTTAATTTGTGCAATTTTTATTTTGTAGCATGATTAATAGTGTTTTACTTAATACATTTATTTTACGTTGTCAAATCTGAAGGGAAAATGATTTTAGCAGGTATGTCAACTGAAATGTTTAAAATATGTGAACATTGATACAAAATATATTGAAGAGTTGTCACAGTATATATTGATACAAAATTTAGTGTGCGTGCAGTATTGACACTTACACTATGCTAAATGCCAGTGAAAATTGAATCTCTGCTGATGAAATTAAAGGAATTGGTTCAATAAAATGTTTTAATAACTGGTCATCAGACTGTTTTTGCTGTGAACTAATTTATTCCAAACACCGTTGGAGTGAAGGTTTGTGGTTTCAGTGTTTTTTGCACAGACAATAAAGCTGATCTTAAAGAGTCAACTTTAGCAGATCTATTCTTGCGTTATCAGTTGGCATGCCTGTTACAATAGTGATAACTTTTACTGATACCTCTGACAGAATATATGTCACGATGTTGATGTATTCTGGGGCTAAGAATGACTGTAGTATTACATGCACTTTTAAATCTCATCGATATCGCTAGATTCAGGGAAATTAAGAAGAATCATACGACTTTCTTTAGTAAGAACTCGTATTTAGAGGTCCACAACATATCAAACTAAGATAACCCATCTCTCCTTCTCTTACATAAATCATATCCTTCATATGTTTGCTTTCCGACAAGTGCCTTATTGTTCTGTTAAATATGATCATACTCTCTCTCAAATCCTGTAACACATTATTACCCCGAGCTTTTTGTCCTTTCATTATCATTTCTCATCTGACATCCCAGCAGGCACTGTTCTCCCAGCATGCACGAACAAAACAGAATGTGCCGTCCTGAAACAAGCTTTTACTCACAGCAACTGTGTACATTATGTATATTTCCTATGTTGTCGTCCTGGATGCTATTTGTCACTTAGAAGGAATTATATGCTGATCTTGGGTTACTTGGTATTGTTACGTGGTACGAAACTGTGCTAAAATAGCGGGTGCACAATACTGAGATAAGAAACAAGCCAAGCCCAAACCATCTGTCTTGCATATGGCATAAATTGGACAATCAATTCCTTATATGAATGTATGGAATCTGTGTACGTAAGAAATCTTTATAACTTGATCTTGAGGTGCTCGATGTGACAGGTGATATATCATTATGTGAGGAATAATGCCAGAAAGGCAAACTTCTCAACATTGCACAATAAAAAGATATTTTAATTAAAAAAAATGTTTAAGCGTGATAATTTGTGAAGATTCGTGTTGATCAGTAAAGCTTTGGTACATTGAAAAAGTCATCACTTTATCTGCTGAAATATCAGTGTTCATTGTCTGGCCACAAGTTTCTTTTTATTTGATATTGTAATTTATGATGGAAATTGTAATAAAACCTTATAACAGAATCGTGTCAGTTCAATTATAGCTGTTATGCTGTTCACATATAGAAAGTTCTTGTTAGTAATGTAAACTTCATTTATTCAGATCAAAGAATCTTAAAACTCATTTACCTCTAAAAGTAATCTTTACATTCTTGTTTTACCACAATTATATTACATAATTTTTGAACTTCACAAAACAGACAATTCTGTTGTATAATTTCTACCACAACTTTAACGCGGTTCATTGTTTAAAAATAAATGGGTGAAGTTACATGTAACACTGTAACTTCCAGTGATGCACACTGGGGAAGATATGATATTGTTTAAATTGATAGATATTGTAAATTTCTACACATTACTCACATCTACAATCTTTCTATTATACATTACATATTGACATGTATTGTGGCTCTATACATTTATAAACTCATATTGTGGCCCCACCTATAACATTTCACAAATATCTCCACATGGGGGCCTCTCCAAGACGGGCTTTACATGAAACTACCACATTTATTTCCAAGACAGTCTTTCTAAGCTGCAGTTACTGCCATCTATCTGACTAATGGTGTCTGCTTTAGTTGCAGTAAGATGGAACGCATTCTGGAAATATCTTTTGTAGTTTTGGAACCTTTAGGATTGAACTCGCACAGTCGGCAAATCTTCTCCCACTCGCCTCCTGGAATTGTTTCATCTCGCTCTTTGACGAAATCTGCCTCCGCAGCTCTAGAATAGAGAAAAAATGTCTTAGGTTTCAGATGATAATACTCAAGTCAATCACCCAGTGCAGAATCCCACGTTGACTTATAGTTCTGCTTTCATGCATTTTTGCATTTAAAATGCAAATCATTGGAGTTTAAAACTTTTTCCTTAACGTGATTTCCAAAATTTATGTATTTTAAAGTGTAAAATAATAAATACAGCATGAAATAGGGGAAAGAAAAAAAAAAACATAAAATTGATAAAAATACCCATAAAATTTCAATATCATCAAGAACCCTCCACTCACAGATGAATATCAACAGAAATCTGTTGTGTATGATACAGAAAAGAATGGGGGAAGTAAGCGACCTGGAACCTACTAGTAATACTGGTCAGGAATATTTGATGGGAACCATTTGAGAGAGCCAGAAGTCGCGCACCTTCGTGTAAAAGCATGGTGGAGAGAGGGACCAGAAATAATGGCAGACATACGACAACAAACAAAACCTGAGACGTGTCTTCATTTTGCTTTCTCAATTATACTCATACATATTTGCATTCACCATTCACATATTATTTAAGATATCAAACAACAAAATGATCATATAAAGTCTTCAAACATGGCTTTGGATTGTGAAAAAAAAATGGTCCTGGAAGAAATGGCAAGGAAGCCTTGTGACTGGAGGTCTGAAGGATGCCTACGATAGCAAACCACAACAACAAGAGGAAAATTTGAAGAAGATTAAACATTTTAAATTAAAGAAATCGGTTCTTTTAGTTATTTATTTATTTATTTTGCATTCTCTGCTCTTAGCCAATGTTGACTTTGTACAAAAACTTCACTAAATCTGCGGTAGTCAGGTGAGTTGAGGTGTATCAGCATGCAATGGTACTAGTAGAATGATTCAACCCATGAAATATTCTTATCAACCAGTTTTCTGTCTTCAGCTCTCACATCCATTCATGCTTGTAGTATGTTCCCTAAAGGCAGCTTTTTAGGAAGGTCCTTAAAACATTGTGCAGTTTTTAAAACCTCTCCTTCACCAGAATGATAGATAAATAAACTTTGTATAAACCCTGTACCCATGCCTTCCATTCTTACCCTCGTTTCTCCTGCAGTAGTCTGAGTGACAAAATTCAAAAATCAAAGCTAAACCACAAAACAACCAAGTACACACAAATGAAGTCAATTCTGGATTGACAGTCTAACAAAAAATTGTAAAATAAAAAACATAATTTATCTTTCAGTGCATGAAATATGTTGCTTGCATATGATTTTTAAAAAAATCCATTTTTGAAAAAACAAACAGGAAAATAAATCAGGTTCCCAATTTTTGAAAATATCCTATAACATGTTCACTTCAATAGATGGTTGAGGCGATATACAAATAAACAATTCCCCTAACCAAAAAGCCAGTTTGTCTCTGTCTTCCGTAGCTTTTTTACACACGCATGTACACATGCACGCAATCAAATTCACACTCAATCATCCATTTCTCCAGGCAATTACAGTCTCCTTTTTTTTTTTTTGTTGCACACATGAGCACGCACACACACACACACATACACACACACAGACCTGTTTGTCTCCTTTGTCTTCTGAAGTTGCTCCGCCCTATGTTTATACCAGTCTTCCATCTCTTTCTTGGCCGCCTCACGCCACTCTTCCTTCTTCTCTGCCTCGTCTGCATCTGGAATACAAAAGTTGGTAACATTAAGAATCATGTGCTCCATGAGATTTTTACCAAACATATAGTCCTCCAAACTTTAGTTTTATTACTTTATTATCATTGTTATCTTATTTATTTTTTTTTTTAGTTTAATCCACAGCTGCATGATTTACATTTTCTCAAAATATATTGTCAAAAATAATTATCTGAAACAATGCACTACTGTACTTTTTTTTTTTTCAAACAAAAGGAGAATCAATACTTCTTAACAAAAAACATTTTCAAATTTTAGATCTACTTAAGAGCCAGTGGTTTCATAAACCCTGGCATACTGAAGGGTAAAAAGACTAAAAAGATGTTGGCACAGACTGCAAAAGACTCTTTCTTCATTGGAAGAACTGTTTGCTCTCTCTCTCTGTGCCAACATGAAGCCTAGAGTGACAAACCTTTCTTTTCCAGACGTTCTTTTTGCTGTTCTCTCCAGAGGCGGATCTTTTCTGGCTCTTGGCGCTGTCTGTCGACCTGAGATATGGCGGAATACGTGTCAGAAGGGCCATTCATCTGAAATAATGAATATCAGTAAAGATGTATACAAACTGAACATTGCATATGTAACATTGAAGTTTTTTTTTTCTTTTGTAAAGAAGGCATAAGGTTTTGACCTCAAAAATTCTCAAATGTTCCTTTTATAAACGTACATTGGGGGAGAGGGGACAAAATAAAACCCCATATTATTCTTCATTTTCAAAAAACCGAGTAAAAATTTAAATAAAATACCAAGTCAAGGCACACATGCTAAGCTTACTTCAGTTTAGATCTGTGAGGAGCTTGTGCATTAGTTCAGATAAAAATACAAAGAATGAGACATCTATAGAGAAATTAGCAAAATAAAATTTTAAAATCAACAAAACATGAAGATTTGGTAGAAATCATAAGCAATATTAGTCTTAAGTAAATATAAAAGTACTTCTTCATCATAGCCTATCACCTGACAGTGAAAGAAATGGACTGTTGTGCTCTAAATGAATCCCACATACCTGGTAGCACACATGTGACTATATGGATTATAAAATCTATCACCTCAATATATGGATCATTCTCTCTTTCTAAAGGAGTCTGTTACCTCTACTTCTAGACACCTATATTTTGCTACCGTGCTTTAATTTGCAAGCCAGTGTACCAAAACTGCATTCCCATAAACCCATTGTACCTGCAGGATGGATCTAACTCTATTGCGCTTCTCGCTAAAGTGCTAAAGTGTAATCAGCTTAATTGGCTGCCACGTCCCCTTGAGTAACTAGGGAGTAACTGACTAATGTTAATTACCCCCTAGCAGCTTCAAAAGTTGTGCTAGACATTTAAAGATGCATACAAAGTCGATTTTTTGTCACAAAAACCAACCAAATACCAAAAGGCATTGTTTAATTTTACCCGAAAGTTATGTTTGAACGGATTTTTCTGCTAGCATTCTATGCTGTATGCCAATGGGGCAGAAAAGTAGGTCACAAAAGTAGGTTAAATTTCCAACCAAAAATTTAAAGAAAGGAGCAGTCTCAAGCTCTTTTATGGCTGATCGAGTGATCTATTCAGTTTATCCCTTGGCATGTCGAATTTATTTTAGTCATACAAGAAACTAGTAGTAGTGGTTTCCATGTGTTACTGGATATCCACGCTCGGTTCGTATGTACCTTTAAGCCCAAAGCACCCTACCCTGTCCCTTGTATCAATATAGTATCAATATTGTATTAGTATTGCCTGGGAGTACAACCAAGACATCTTACATCATTATACTCTTGGTTGTCATATCCACCAAGGGAGTCAAATTCGCCACCAGATGTCGCCTGTAAACACAATTCATCATGACAAAACCAATCCTAACTATACACATTATTCAAAATGCTATCAGTTTACAACACTGAACTGTCTACATTGACATGGGACTTTAATGTAAGTACTGTACAATATGTTTGTAATGAAATAGGTCAAAAATAAAATAAACATGCTGTTAAACGAAATAAAACATTTAAACAAATAAGTTAAAGAACTCTTGAAACTCAACTATAAAGAAATGTAGTTTGAACTAAAAAATGTACTAGTATTAGAATGTTACCCAAAAACACTACATCATGCCAAACCTGCACAGCTGACAACAACAAAAATGAAGGAAAGCAGGAGTGAAAATAGAGGCATTGTCACAAATCTTTTCATACTATGCTAGCTTTCAGACCATCTTCAAGAATAAAAGCACCAGAAAAGATATCAAAATATTTACCTTCCATGAATGTTAAGTTTGTCAATGTCTGTGAAATTTTAAAAATAGCACTCACCTTCTAAGACCAAAATATCTGATATTAATATCCCTTACCCCTTTCTTTTCCAACAGTTCAACAGGCAACTTCAAATTTTCTTAACACCAGGTCAAGTGAAGATATGTTATCTTTCTAGTGCTTTTTTGTTCACATACATTTGACTGAGATCAAAATGCTAGCCACACTCTCAGTAATAAAACTCTAATTCTAGTAAATAACTATTTGTGAGAAAAATAACAAAAAAAAAAAAAAAAAATTAAAATGAGGAATAAAATGCTCACAGCAGGAGGTGGGGCACCAAAGTCATCTAGGAAGTCTCCAACATTACTCTACAAAACATAAAGCACTTGCAACAATAAATAAATAAATAAATAAATTAATAAATAAATAAATAAATAAATAAATAAACCACAATATGTTAATGCTAAACACTAGACTTGTATTAAACAAACATTATCCCAAATGCTCTATGAACAGAAGGAACAAGACATAGATACTAGTACTAGTAGTCAAACATAAATCACAAAATTAAAGAATCTACATCTATAAGTCAAACATGCTTTTTAGGAACACAAGCACACTGATATAAGTTTATAAAAACATCTTCCCAGATACCAAATCTTAGCTCATCATTTCTTTTTAAGTTTTCTTAAAAATAAATTTAAAAATACTACTAACCGGCATGAAACCCAGTTATAATTTATTGAACTTTACCACACGGAAAATATTGTCAGGTCACAATAAGTACACCTGTAAGTCCAACTTTGGTATCCCTGGTAAACAAATCAGATTTGGTCTCTGAAAAATCTAAAAATAAACCCCACCAAATTATCAACCCAATGTGACCCCCACCGTACACAATACACCCAGAGTGACCCCCACCATACACTACCTGCTGCTGCTGTGGGGGTTGTTCTAAATCATCATCAAATCCAAAATCTGAAAACCAATAACGAATTAATGAGTAATTTGCCAAAGTCAGTCAAGGTAGTAACTGAAGTTTAAAATCCCACACGCGTGTTATCACCTTAAACTTTCACTTCACTTGAACAAAGCGATGAGGGTCAAAATCGATTTCCAGATCAGGTGAGTAGCAAAAAACTTCCTCGGAGATATCAGTTACATCAACACATAACGCACAGCCGACATCTATGATTTACAGCCAGAGACACTACAATCAATTCGATACCCGAAGTGTGTTCTTTAATTAAGATTTGTGACACATTTTTTAAGACATTCTTAGACGGTGACGCCCCCGACAAGAGATCGATGCCATTCTATTTACCTTGCCCTCCGCTTTGCTGACCACCGGAGACGCCGAAAGTGTCATCTTCTAGTCCAGCTAGTTCATCTTGCTCTCTGGCTAAAAAGGCTGCCGCTGGATCAGCTTCTGTCTGAGAAATTTCCGCCATAGGATCGAAATCGCCTTCGCCAACCGGTGAGTCTGCCATCTTTGCTGAGGTGTTCTTCGTTCACATCCGGGAACATTCGGCAATATCCGGCAAATAATGTCAATATTCAAAGTATATAAATTAGGAATAAATTGTAAATTGGACATACATCGAAATATTTCTGCATATTTTTGGGGGTTTTGAGAGGGACTGATGTTCTTGCAGCCAAATGTGAGTTAAAAACATTACTAAAACTGCTCTCATAAAATTGCACGATAGATGGCAGGTCATGTGTTGTCAAAACAGGTACCCCTCTTTGCACGGGGAACAGAATTCTTTTTACAGTTTTAGCGCTAAAGAAAAGTCCAAATGCCGTTGTTGCGATAATGAAAAATTAATACATGCATTAATGCAAATATCTAGAGTAATGATGACACTTGACACTCAGTGGTAAAAAGATTTGATCTGAAAAACGGCACTTGAACATTCTGTATTCTTCCATAGCTTATAATTAGAAGCTGCATTGGTATAATGACCACTAAGAATGGGATGTAAAGATACAAGTTAACGTGTCATTGTGTTATATTTTAAAATATATAAAGATTCTACGGTTTTGAAAAAGCTGTAGTTTGGATTTTTTCTTCCATTAAAGGTATAAAATTTAAAAAAAAAAAAAAAAGGTATTGCATGTACAGCAGGGATACTGAACATTATGTATGTATCTGAAAATTACTTATTATTTTGTTTTACTTTCTAATATATTTTTCGACTCTTTCAGACTAAAAATGTATGAAGCATCTTTGAAACACATACAAGTATTTGGAGAACGTGGAAAGCAACCTGGACAGTTTGAGCAGCCAAATGACATCACAGCAGATGATGAGGGCAGAATATATGTGGCTGACCTACACAGAATTCAAATTTTCACCTCGGTAGTTGATGAGGACTTGAATATTGAATACTGCTACAAAGGCCATTTTGTTGTGGCTTGTCCTGAATATAAACAACAAATATGGGGCGGCACTTCATGTATTGTATATAACAGCAGCCACAAGGAACTAGTACTACCAGTCGTATACAAAGCATGTGGGTTGGCAGCGAGAACGATCCAGTTCCACCATCTTGACGGCACTTTAAAGCACCAGTTTACAAACAGTAACATGGCATCTGGACTCAGGATTGCAGTCAATGACGATCGGGTCCTCATTTCTGACTGGACCTTACACTGTATATTCATACACAACAGAGAAGGGGAGTGCCTCCATAAAATAGCAAGCAGTGACCTTGTAGCCATAGAGTACCCTTACTTCATATGCATAGGTCACCACGGTGACATCATTGTATCAAACTATGGCCAAAATAACATCATAACTTTTGATAAAAAATACAACTTCAAATCCAAATTTGGTTGCCCTGGTCACAAACTCGGGGATATTAAGACTCCCACTGGGGTGGCTGTTGACAAACTCGGACACGTCATAGTGGCTGAGAAGGACAATAAGAGAGTTCAGTTCTTTAGAAGTGATGGAACATTTGTGAAATGCATCGGGAATTCAGAGGATGGACTAAACTGGCCCAAGGGAATGTTGGTTCATAATGACTCGCTGTATGTCGTGGATAATGTTAGTAATAATGTGAAGGTGTTTGATATATAATGAGAAATAAAATGAGATGAATTGTGCTTAATTTTATATCTGATGAATGCTCTTAGTTGCATCATTTTTTTAAAGCAAACTCATCAAATCAAAAATTGATCTCTCGTGTTAGGAACTGAAAGTCTATTCACATATCTTGTATCAACAGTAAGTTTGAACACTTCATGTTTTAATTTCTTCTTGGTATTGAAAACAAAACAGCGATACCCTGATACCTATCTTTATTAGAGTGACTGTCAGTAAAAAATATTGTTTAGCCATATTTATTTGACATGGTCACTGGTCCATTCAGCTATTATTTTCCTTGAGCCTAATAATCATATATTAAGTAACTTATATAGCTCCTGTATTGTCTTGACAAGTGCTCTCTAGTGAATGAAGTATAGTGTTGTAGTAGAAGCCTCGAGGTTGTCAGCGTTTCCTATTTTTCACTTGATGAAATAATACAGACTGAAACCCATGCAGAGACTTCCCTAATCAAGCACAATACATAACAGTGTCCACCTCCTGCAATCAGTGTCCTAACAGCCAATTTGATGCACATTTAGATGTGCACCTATAGGTGGCGACCGTGGCGCTTTCGGCGGTGCCTTTTCACCCAGTTTTAGACACTGCCACAGAGCTAAGAGCTGAGAATAGCTCCATGTCCATTGCCATTTGATGAGGTGGCTGTTACCACAAACCCCAGAAATGGTCTGCTCATCAATCATGGAGGGCAAATTCTCATCCTGATCAATTAGGTGGCGCTGTCATTGCTGTCTCAGCCTCTTAATGAATGTCACCTCATCACGGTTGCCAATGCCATAACTGAAACAATTGAAGATGAATGCATCTTTACTCTATAATTTCTTTCAAACTAAAATTTCCTATATCCTATCTGAACTTTCAATCAAAATTGGTTCTTTTTTATTTCATTGTATTCCCATGTGTTCAAGCTTGAATGAAGGAACTTTGTTCATTTTCTGAAAACAAAACTTAGTGAGATGTTGTAAGACTTGAATGAAAAGGGGAATGAAAAAAATTCTGCAACAAGTTGGTCACATTTTTCAGGAATTAAAATAAACTCACTCTTTGATTGGCTTTTTGTCCTCTGTCAGCTTCTGCCCATTGAAATATAACCAGTATGTTCGCCAAATGTAGCGCCTGCAATACAGGAGTAAAAGAAATGTGAAAAAACTAGCAATTTCAATTATATATCAATGTTTCCCTTTATGCAATGACAGATTAAATAAATAAATAGCAATTAGTAATAGTAGTATTCCAATCAAATGAAATAGCATGCTCATTTTAAAACAGAAAACAAAAACTTCGACATTAAATATCCCTTAATAACATAATCCTTCTGACCATATTATACCATAATGATATAATTTTTGATATCTCAGGTCCTTTAAAGCTGTGCTTTCCCCAGCCTCATCATACAGTATATTCTCTTCATTCATCTTGTCTCCCTCCCGTCCCTTCCCCCTCAGCCACATGTATACTTCCTTCTAAATCTCACCAGTTAAAACAATCAGTATGTATCTGTTCACCCACACACCCCACCCACCCCTCCCCACATATATACTCCCTTCTGTATTTTACCAGTTAATACACATTGTATGTTTCAGTATATATACTTCTATCCCTGTCATTCCCCTCCACACCCCCCTATCTCAGCCATTTATTCCTTTCAGGATCTCACNATCAAGCAGTGACCATGTAGCCATAGAGCACCCTTACTTCATATGCATACATCACCACGGTGACATCATTGTATCTAACTATGGCCAAAATAACATCATAACTTTTGATAAAAAATACAACTTCAAATCCAAATTTGGTTGCCCTGGTCACAAACTCGGGGATATTAAGACTCCCACTGGGGTGGCTGTTGACAAACTTGGACACGTCATAGTGGCTGAGAAGGACAATAAAAGAGTTCAGATCTTTAAAAGTGATGGGACATTTATGAAATGCATCGGGAATTCAGAGGATGGACTAAGCTGGCCCAAGGGAATGTTGGTTCATAACGACTCTCTGTATGTCGTGGATAATGTTAATAATAATGTGAAGGTGTTTGATATATAATGAGAAATAAAACGAGATGAATTGTGTTTAATTTTATATCTGATGAATGCTCTTAGTTGCATCATTTTTTTAAAGCAAACTCATCAAATCAAAAATTGATCTCTCGTGTTAGGAACTGAAAGCCTATTCACATATCTTGTATCAACAGTAAGTTTGAACACTTCATGTTTTAATTTCTTCTTGGTATTGAAAACAAAACAGCGATACCCTGATACCTATCTTTATTAGAGTGACTGTCAGTAAAAAATATTGTTTAGCCATATTTATTTGACATGGTCACTGGTCCATTCAGCTATTATTTTCCTTGAGCCTAATAATCATATATATTAAGTAACTTATATAGTTCCTGTATTGTCTTGACAAGTGCTCTCTAGTGAATGAAGTATAGTGTTGTAGTAGAAGCCTCGAGGTTGTCAGCGTTTCCTATTTTTCACTTGATGAAATAATACAGACTGAAACCCATGCAGAGACTTCCCTAATCAAGCACAAGACATAACAGTGTCCACCTCCTGCAATCAGTGTCCTAACGGCCAATTTGATGCACATTTAGATGTGCACCTATAGGTGGCGACCGTGGCGCTTTCGGCGGTGCCTTTTCACCCAGTTTTAGACACTGCCACAGAGCTAAGAGCTGAGAATAGCTCCATGTCCATTGCCATTTGATGAGGTGGCTGTTACCACAAACCCCAGAAATGGTCTGCTCATCAATCATGGAGGGCAAATTCTCATCCTGATCAATTAGGTGGCACTGTCATCGCTGTCTCAGCCTCTTAATGAATGTCACCTCATCACGGTTGCCAATGCCATATCTGAAACAATTGAAGATGAATGCATCTTTACTCTATAATTTCTTTCAAACTAAAATTTCCTATATCCTATCTGAACTTTCAATCAAAATTGGTTCTTTTTTATTTCATTGTATTCCCATGTGTTCAAGCTTGAATGAAGGAACTTTGTTCATTTTCTGAAAACAAAACTTAGTGAGATGTTGTAAGACTTGAATGAAAAGGAGAATGAAAAAAATTCTGCAACAAGTTGGTCACATTTTTCAGGAATTAAAATAAACTCACTCTTTGATTGGCTTTTTGTCCTCTGTCAGCTTCTGCCCATTGAAATATAACCAGTATGTTCGCCAAATGTAGCGCCTGCAATACAGGAGTAAAAGAAATGTGAAAAAACTAGCAATTTCAATTATATATCAATGTTTCCCTTTATGCAATGACAGATTAAATAAATAAATAGCAATTAGTAATAGTAGTATTCCAATCAAATGAAATAGCATGCTCATTTTAAAACAGAAAACAAAAACTTCGACATTAAATATCCCTTAATAACATAATCCTTCTGACCATATTATACCATAATGATATAATGTTTGATATCTCAGGTCCTTTAAAGCTGTGCTTTCCCCAGCCTCATCATACAGTATATTCTCTTCATTCATCTTGTCCCCCTCCCCGTCCCCTCCCCCTCAGCCACATGTATACTCCCTTCTGGATCTCACCAGTTAAAACAATTAGTATGTATTTGTTCACCTCCCCCCCCTGGCCCCCCCTCCCCACATATATACTCCCTTCTGTATTCTACCAGTTAATACACATTGTATGTTTCAGTATGTATACTTCTATCCCTGTCATTCTCCTCCCCACCCCCCTCTCTCAGCCATTTATTCCTTTCAGGATCTCACCAGTTAACACAATATAACCACCTAATACACATTATATGTTTTAGCATATTCTCCTTATCCCTGCCATTCCCCAACCCCAACCCTTACCTCCCCCTCTCAAAGTTTTACACTCCTTTCTAGATCTCACCAGCTGATACACTTAGTTCCCTCTGCTCGGTGCTGCTTCAGCATCACGTATCTTTTAACGCCTTCCTTCAGATCCCTCACTGTGCCTCCCTGGACTACCACTATGGCTGAAGAGGTGAAGATTGTGAAGAAACTATAAAAGTTTATTTGATTGCTCTTTCTTAGAGCGCATTCAGAACAGTGGACTAACAGATTGGCAGATCAAATATAGCGACCCACTAAAAAGCTTGTCGCTTAATTCAGGATTAGACACTAAATAGATTTCCACTGGGGATTATATGCACCAAGCTTTCCAGAGAGTTGGCCATATTTGATCTGTGAATCTGTTAGTTCCCCATTCTGAATGAGCTCTTACAACCCAAAATCATGACTGAAGATTTCTGATCTCAGGCCCGTAGCCAGCAATTTCAAAAGGGGGGTTCTTTTTCTGAAAAAGTGGACTCTTTTCCATTAAAACTTCATGTACCTAGATCAAATTTTATCCAGAGTGGACCTTTTTCTAGCAAAAAGGGCGGTTCTCTCGAACCCCCCCAAACTACCCCTGGCTACGGGCCTGGATCTCCAGTGCAGAACAACATGAGTGCAAAAAAATAGGGAGGAATATCTAATGACAAAGAATCTGGAGGATGCTTCTGGTGGAAAACTGCCATGAAAAAAATTATTTCTGATTCAAATTGGCACAAATATGACATCTGGTCCAAATAGAGCAACTGCTACAAAGAATAAAAAAATCAGATTATGAAAAATTATCAATATTATATTTACAATCCAAACCTGCCTATAATCTTCTTTAGCATCAGTCTGCTTGACACTTACGCATTACTTCTCCATCCTCTCTCCGTACATTCACTGTAAGAGCCTGTCCATACTCCAGTGCAATCTGAGAGTTCACTTCTTCCAGTGTTATCTCAGGTGGAAGGTCAGACAGTAATGGATCATTCTGCAAAATAAATGCAATATAATACTAAAAAAATAAACAAATGAAAAAATAAATAAATAAAAGCTGTTGCTCATTGCCAGAATGGTAGTCTGTGCCAAAGGAAAAGAATTTAAGAGCATAGGTACTAAAAATATTCTTTTTCCAGTTACTAACCTACTGGCCCAATTTCAATTTTAATGGTTTGGTGTTGAGCCAGTGTCAACAGTGTACTAGTAGGCAGGTCGCGGGGGCTGGGGGGGGGGGGGTACTTAAACCATCAAACTGTAAAGTAATTTTTTTTTCTTCCTTTATTTGAAAGAGGGATGGCATGAAAGAATATGGCAAAGTGCAAATGTTCAACTTCACAACATAACAACTGACAAATCTACCTGAATTAAGATGGCGAGGTCCTCCCTCACCGTCCTCATGGCGTCCTTGTGGGACAATTCATCACTCTCTCCCTCCTCCTCTTCCTCTGCCCTCCTCTCCCCAGCATCGATCTTTTCTGTTTCGTTATCTTCCCGCACAGATTCCTCAGATGCTAAACAAAGAACAGACAGACACGAGAGACAGTTATGAATATAATGAGTATAAAAATTTCAAACAGCAGCCGTTTTTTTTTTTTTGTTTTTTTTTTAAATCTTAATATTTCTCACCTGCATTATGTCTCTCTTCCTCATTTGCAGTTTCTTTTACATGTGGAGCATTTTCAGATTCCATTACAAACAACTGAGACCTCCTTACATAAACATTAGGATGAAATCAATGTTCTTTTGCTCAATCAGATGGTGTCAACATGGGCGCAGACATCTTGATTAAAAAGTCTCGTCTGCAACGAGAGTCTAAATCTACAGCCAAATTCCAAACCTTTAAATGGCTAAATCACATAACTAATGCCACACGTTTATCCATAAAGGTGACTATTACAATTATGAGTTATATTTTTCTTCTAATATGCCGAACTTTGTAATAAATCGTAGTTTGAATGTCACGTGATCAACGAGACTTGTGGAGTTCTGTGATAGAGGAAGTTGCTCTTTAGTTCCTAACATGTAGTTTAATTATATAGGATAATTTGAACCACAGTCATGCTGACGTTTTGCCCCGTGTGTGCCAATGTGCTGGTGGTGGAAGAGGGACAAAAGTGCTTCAGATTTGCATGTAATACTTGTCCTTACGTATATAATATACAGCAAAAAGTAAGTAAAGTTAGGCTTGTGTAAACTGAGAAGTGAGATTGAGAATGCATGTTGAATATTTCCCGACTTATTAGTCTTAAACCGATTTCTTCTTTTGTTCGGAATGGGTTGAGTCTGTAGATAGTGACAGTATTCATTTAGGTGATATTTATGTTTATGCATATATATACAATATTTTTTATAACATTTTATATTTTAATTTAATTTAAAATATGCACTGCACAGTATTTCCCAAAGTGAATAGCATGTATAGGTATGTATATGTATATGTATAGGCAGCAGCAGTGGCGAATTTTTTTTTTTTTTTTTTTTTTTTTTTTTGTACTGGTAGTGATTGCAAATTTCTTTTATTTGTTCCACAATTAAGCCAAGGCTAGTCTGTCCTTTTTGATATCTCCCTTCACATGTGTAACCAGTGTTTATGTTGCAGACTGTGTCAGCTCCAGCACTATTATTTCTCACTCCTACTTCCAGATTACAAACCGCCATTACCCCAGGTTGAAGGAGGTGGATGATGTGCTGGGAGGAGCTGCTGCATGGGAGAATGTGGACTCTACTGAAGGTATGGCACACCTAACACAATGTCAGTGTCACACCTAACACAATGTCACTGTCATACCTAACACAATGTCACATCTAACACAACAGCACAGCTAACAAAATGTAGGTGTCACACAATATATTTGTCATTAATAAGGCAACATAACTGTGCTGCTTATGGAATTGTGTGTCATTCAAGTCATTCTAAAATATAATATTTCTCGTCTGTTTTGTTTCCAGAGGCTTGTCCTAAATGTGCGCACCCCCGAGCATTTTTCATGCAGATCCAGACGCGGTCCGCTGATGAACCAATGACGACATTTTACAAGTGCTGCGACATGAAGTGTGGGCACCAGTGGAGAGAGTGACATTTTGTGGCTGAGGTCAAAGGTCAGGATCTGAGGCCAGGTCAGAGGTCAAGATCAGAAGTCAAGTTGAATTGTTTAAATCTTGCTCACAATAAATGGAAAAAAAAAGATGGTGGTCAAAATCAGGATCAAAAGCAGGATTGTTAAAAGATGGGTAAAGATTAAAGGTCAAACTTGATGAAGAGGTCATTTTTGGCAGGACACGTGAGATGGAGCAACCAGAAGGACAAAAAGATTGACTTAACACTAACAGAACAATAAGCAGAATATTGTGAGAAATTTGAGCTCATGTTCTGGAAATGATCATCTTCAAAGCTTGGTTCTTATTTTAGCTCCTTTACACTGATTACTATAAATACAGTTAATCTCCACAGAAACGCTACACCACAAAAGATGTTGTAAATGAAAGATCTGGAAGTGCTGTATCTGAAATGCGTATAAAAATAAAAAAAAAGAAAGGCCAGTGATCCTCAAAATGAAAACAAAAGGCACCATTGTTGCTGAGCTTTAGAAATGTGTCTGAGTTATTAAATAAAAGACTTAATTTTTTTCAAATTGAATAAAGACATAATAAATGCCTGGAAGGTAGTTAGCTGTTTTCTAGTTGGATGATTACATTGATTACACTTTGGTCGTCGGTTGCGCTCAAACAGAATCACTTTCTTTTTTGTTGTGGTAAAACTTTAGATTAAGTGATTAGTCCCAATGCTAACTGTTTATTTAGAGGGTAGTTGTATACAATCTGTAGAATTACAAAGTTAAATCACCACGTTTGCATGGAGCAATTGGCAGTAGGTTGTTACAGTAATGTCATATAGTCTAAGTTATTAGATCCCGTATCTGTGAGGAAGCTGTGTGAGTTGTATACTGCGAGCAGTGTGTTTGTTGTTTCACCTTCAGTGACGCAACTAACGCAATCAAACCACTAGCAGTGTGCGCGTACTGGGACCCGCGTGTTTCTTCCAGTTCTGACATTTAATATTCCTATTACTTTGATTTAACTATTTCATCTCAGCAGAGTGGCTCCTATATAGTTGAGTAGGTGTGCTTCATCGGTAAAAAGACGTGTTTTGATTGCTTTATATGTCAACGGAAGAAATTGTGGCATCGCGTTGACAAGGCTAACATGATCATGTTAAAGTGAAGTGAATTCTGAACCATGATATCAAAAGACGTTCTAGGTTGGATTGTTCGTACTTAAAAATTACCACGCGTAGCGTGTTGTCTGCCATCATAATACAAGGTCTTTTTCTCTGTATATCAAGTTGCCACGTGGCCTTCCATTAGTTTTAGGAGTACCTCCTATTCCCTTCGCCACCCCCCTCCCCCAACCTTAACAGTATCACAAGCGAAAAGCAACTAGCTTTTCAAGCTTGTCAGCTAATATATCGTATTAAAATTGTCCTCCCGCATTCATTGTCTTACACTGCTCGAAATATTATTTATTTATTTATTTATTTATTTATTTATTTATTTATTTATTTATTTATTTATTTATTTATTTTTTTTAATTTATACATATTGTATTTTTGCCCTCCCCCCTCTCTCTCTCTTAGCTAAACTTTAATCCGCTAGTGTATAATATAGGCTTCCTGTGACCGCGGAATGAAGGGGAGACAAACATTTCCCAGGGCGACTCGTGAAGACAGACAGTCAACAATCTTTAATGACAGATAAATTGATATTAGACGCACCAAATACTGCAAGTGTACACTCTTGAATTTATGGGACGCGTTTTTTTTTTTTTTTCAACCTGATACTGACGTCACGGCATTCTTAAGAAAGGGAGCATTCCAAGCATGAACAAAGGCCATTGAATAAGGGTGTCGTGGTACGATTTCATAGTAATTTATAGGCCTAACCCTCACTCGACATACTAAATATCCTCTTTTTATATGACAATGATTCTTTGTGTGAAAAAATATCTGAAATATAAATAAGGCCATCACACAAATTTTTCTGATGACTCTAACCAGGCCACCCTGAAAATTCAGCTTGAAAATTTCCATGTGCGCTGGACTACACGTTCCGCTATTGATTGCCGTTACAATGTCCTTACACGCTGGATATGATTAATGGTTGTAATAGCATATTTAGTATGTCACCGCAGTGGGGATTAAATCCAGTTACAAAATACACTTTAATGAAGATAGTAACTACAACAAATAGCTGTAAATCACGGGCAAAATGAAATGCTCTTTCGAAATGGTAATATCTTCTGTAGACAATTTAGGAGATTTACAAGACTCGTAAGTGGAAACGAGAAAGGGTGCTTATGTAAATAAATACGAAGAAATTTTGTTTTTCTCAAATTGATTTGTCAAATCGATGTGTAATAAGATCAATGATGAAAGGTCTTTTGGTTTTAGTGCATTTACCAATGGGCCGAGTGAAATATATGAAATATATACAGGAAGATGTGCCCCTCACAATGGATTTTGTTCCCCCCTTTTTTTTTCAGACACAAACAAGAGTATTTACATAATACAAAACTTGTATTATTGCTTCCGTCAAAAACATACAAAACATCTCAGTATACCCTTCACTTCCGTCCTGAATTTCATCTTCATCTCGATGTCATATATGGCACTTAAATATATTTATAGCAATAAATGATCCTTCTAGAGTCACACGCCATTCTGATGAAAAAAACCTTGGTATGTTCCCTAAAATTCTCGAGAATTAACGTCAAATCTCGAGGTGTCAGTTTGGATACAACATGTCTGAAGTGGAATGTTGAAAAGAGATCGATGATAAACAATACAGATATACAGATATACAGAACTACAAAATTGAGGTAGTCTTAAACTCCCATCACAGATATCTCGAAAAGTGTAAAATCGAAAGATGTATCCTTTGTGGTTTCCACAAAACGTTGAGTTTGGTGGACTGATATCTGCAATAGGCCTACGATCTTACGGAAATCATTTCATTACTTTTACAAAATCTCAGTTGACTCAGTTGATCATATAGGAAAAAGACTCACTGACATAAAAGAATGTTCTAAAAAACAGCATTCTGCGAAATCTGAGTGACAAAATTAAAATAGCAAAAAATTAGACCGTTCCCACAGAGAGTGGATCTAGGTTTTGACGTTCTGACCCTTCTTCTAAAAAAAAAGGAAAACTATTTCATCCAAATAACTTCAAAATTACTTTTGCAATTTTGCCAACTGTTCAGCAACAATTCTTTCTTCAGTCATTGGCGTGGCAACCTCTCTGGCTACATCTACGCTGTTAACCCATGACGATATCCATTGCTCCTTTTCAGCGTTCATCAGATCGTTGTCAATAATGTACTTTTTGACGTCATTATAGGCGTCAGATTCATTGACATCACGCCACGTTCTCCATGTGCCGGCTGATTTCTGATCACGCTCTGGGGGTGGATTCATTTCGTTCGTTGCTGGTTGGGACGTGTTTTGCTCATTTACTTGATGTGACGTGTGTTGTTCTGTCTGCGCAAGTGTCATTTCTTTTGGTGATGGACTGCCCATATTCGCGTTACTTTGATTACTAGTCACTTTATGTTGGCCACTTTCATTTAACCTTTGTATGACGTCGTCAGCTAGTGGTGACGTCACTGGAGTCTCTGTTTGAATTGTGACGTCATCCTCGCTGTGTTGAGCATCCATTCTACGAAGTCTCCTTGATTTTCGAGATCCCTTTTCAGAAATCTGTAAGTCCCGTGCTTTCCTTTGAATTCTCGTTTTCTGTCGTTCCACCGGCTGGGGAGACGATTTAACCTCATCTAGGGGAGGTTTTCTTGTTGTTATGGCAGCCCCTTTTATAGAAACCGGTGCTGGAACAGGCATTTTAAGAGAGTCCGTTCCGCGTCGATCCACAGATACTACCGCCATTTTTAACGAATCTACTTCGAGCGGATCTGCGTCTATGTTGTGGTATTTTTTCAAAACGTCCTGAACGGTTCCGTTTAACACCGGTACCTGCGGAGTGCGGCTGTACTCCGCTTTTTCAGAGTCAAGTCTCAGTTTCTCCAGTTTTTCTTTATATTGGTCCTCATGCCATTTTCTGAATTGCTCAATTTTCTTCCTAATTGAAAACTGTTCTTCGTCCTTACTAGTTTCTGCGAACTGAGCTACGTCCTCTGCTTTAGGAGGGCGCTTTCGTAAATCCATGGGTTTGCTTTTTAAATGCAACTGTTTCGTAAGCTCCCGCGTATGTTTTTGGTATTCCTCATGTTTTGTTATAATCGTAGGTTCCCGTTCAAATTTCAATTTTCTCCTCTTTCGCTTCGAATGCTGCGCGTCCGGGTTTGATTCCTGACTAGTCGTGGTCTCGTGAGAGTTGCCGAGACCGTGAAGCATCTCCTGTTTAATATTCGGCGGCGAAGAATTCTCCCCAATAGTAGACGTTGTTTTCTTGTCGCTGCTTTCGTGATCTTGTTGACTAGTATTCTGTTGAGGGAGGGTAGAAAGTCTTGGGGAGATGCTGGGGCTGGGGAGGGGGGTAATATCCTCGCGCCTGGAGAGCGGACTTAAACTTTGAGCGTAACGACTTCGAGGCGTCATGAGTCCCGACTGCCCAGGGGTTATAGGCGGTAGAAACGACGGCTCGCTGTGGCTACGGCTCTGGTCGGTGGCGCTCTTCCTGCCCTTGCTTCTCTCTTTGGAAGCAAACCCTTCACTCAACAATCCTAAACCCAAAGAACCTTTAGTTTGTGGACGCTGTATTTGAGAGGGTTCCTCACCCCCGTCTGCTTGGTCCTCCGAGACCACCACCCGTGGCGGAGTATCGCGGCTCGCAACGGAGTTTTTACGTCGTGAGCTCACGCTTGCATCATGGTTTTCCGCGTGATGCGTGACGTCATGAATAATCCCAGAGTCTTGTGTCCCTGACGTCATGACTGACGTCCTTGATAAGGTGGGCTTGATACTCCCTCTTTCTTTCTTCCCTTTCGATTGAAAACGTTTGAGCATTTCATGGTATTTCTTACCATAGAGCTCTTGTGTGCTTTTGTTCAGTAAATACGACATGTCTTTGGTCATGGTAGGGCGTCAATGGCATCAACCCGAGGCAGGCGAACTAGGCTTGTTCAGGGGCTGAAAAACATGAAAACGTGACTCAAATGAAGAAGGAAGTGTACCACACTATTTAAAGACAAGTATACATATAAATGTTCTCTTTGAAAATATGGAGATGGAATGAGACCTGACCTGAAAAAAATAATAAGCGCAAAGCATATGTGATCCGAAGAAGAACTGTAAAAAAATGTAAGTTCATTGAAATCGTGAATGATCGTCATACCAATTTCGGTGTCTGAGGGGCACTGAGATCTGGCACGCTCCACCGACGCACACTTTTGGTTAACGGCTTAAACGCCTCTCTGTCACTAGCTCAGCTGATACTTTAGACTGTGCTCCGGGGCTGAGTCAATACATTTACCAAAAAGAAGTTACAGTGTAGACTGTAGGCCGATGTCCCAGTCCTTTCCCAATCTGCAGGAACTTCGGAAAAACCAAGCACAAGTCCTCCATCTACACCAGTGCAATTACAGCACAGTATTTAATGACATAATCTCTCTGACGGGTACTAACGCCCCAATACCGGACTCTAATCTTCTTGTTCTACCATGTTAATTAAGGGTATTTAGAAGAACGCGTTCAATGTGGCTGTAGATGAATTCTATAATGAACTGTTACCGCGCCAGTTCAGGTCGATGGTTTAACGCCATTCGAACCATTGTGTACACATTGATTTTCTTGACTTTGATTGCCTGCTTAATCGGGTAAATTATTAACAGGGATAATTGAATATTTCAAATCGAAAAAGGCCGCTGTAATGACATTCGCGTTTTAAGTCGGAACGGTTTGCTCTTGTTGGCATTGACACAATTATTACCGATCTCCTTGGTAAGTTTTGCGATAATTTCAATCCTACGTTATTCGTAAAGAAATTTGTTTTAAAAAATGCATCAAAAGTCTTTTAAAAATCAAGGGGTTGATTAGTTCAAACGGAAATCTGTGTTACATGATAGTAGCTTTTAAAATTTTTTACGACTTAATGCGTAATTTGGCAGTTTCCAACGTTAAGTAATTGTTTAAATGAATAAAATTTTCTAAGAAGAATAACACACCACGCCGGTTCGCACAACTGAAGGGATCGCATTTTATGAATACTTTACAGCATTCTCGACGTGATAAGAATCTGGGCCGGGTATAGGATTGAAAGCTAGACAGTCATGAAATTGCTTTTATCACGAAAAATAATAAAATCAAATCAAATTAACAGGAGATATTTTTTTCAAACCAATGAACGTGTTTCTTTGGTCATTAGTGCCCAAATTTCGAACTAGTCAGTAGAAAAATTCTCAGGCGGTACTGGCAGTAAAACAGCGTCAATTAATCCCTTTCATATTTATTGCCGGCCCATCTCACCTCTTTTTACTCAACAGATTAATCAGCCCCAGACAATATCTAAGATGTAAGATTTCCATCCCATAGAAACAAAAACACGCCGAGCTGTGGCCTTTGTGGGTGCGTTAAGGTTGTATGGTATTGTAAGCTTACTAGAGCTACGATCAATTCTCCGTACACAATTTATGAGCCCATTTGTCACACGTTAAATAACGCAGGTAATATAACATAACGCGTTCAGACATATCCGGTGTCTGGGATTAAGAAATTCTCTTAAATTGTGACTTAATCCCTCCGCCCAAGCAGCCAGGGGCCCCGAGCGAACTCTCAGTCTCGACTGCCCGGGATAGTTTGTGTGTGTGCTATGAACCCCAGTACGATTACCCCTGGGACGCTGTCAGGTAGAGCTAGAGCTCGTATAGTAAATTAATCTCAAGTCTTATAACATTTTGCTCAAGTTCTGCCGCAAGTTCTGTAAGGTCCGGACCTCTCCTTGTTGATTTCATAACCCCCTCCCCCTTCATTCCTTCCCATTCTATATATATATGGTATATATTTTTCTCTTTACATGATGGCCATGTTCTGTTTAAGTGTAATATTCCTCATTGCTCGTGGGACAAGTTCACGGTAGAAGATTTGTCACTGTCGTCACATCCTGTTTAAAGACCCGTGTAAGGACGTCACATTCTGTACAAAGACCTTTAAAGAGCGTATATCCAATACGTCACAAGACTTTTTACGTCACAAGACAAACCCCACCTTGTTAAGGATCTGTAGCTACCTTCATTCATGAACTCGCAGAAAACAACGCGATGCTATATTTCATAGCAAACCATATAAATGTGTGCTTTGTTTCATCGTAGGAATTCCAGCTATGTCCAGCAAGCCGCATCACGTGGTCTGTCCAAAGTGGACTGAAGTGGACACTTCACTAAGATTTTATCTTACCTGTCTTAGTTAGAGTCAACACTAGCAGCGATAAGGCCAGCAAGGAGCGCAGCAGCAGGTGTTGGCGTCCCCTCACAAGCAGATTTTTTTTCTAAAACGTCCATCTTACAAGCAGATTTTCTATAAAAACTATTTAGCCATTTGGTCAAACCTTTTCCGACATTTTTTCAGCGAAAACAGTACCTCATGGGAGAGGAAATAACGATTTTTTTCGTATTTTTCCAGGAACTAAATAATTGTCAGTATACTATTTCAATTGTTAAAACAGTTCAGGGAGGTATTACGTGATTTCGTTGATGGAGATGGGCGTTGTTTGTCAAATTGCCATTTACTATAGTATAACATAGTTCAAAGTCATATCGTTCTATATCATACATGGAAATCGTTCCAGTAAACTAATACCCCATCGATTTTCTTCTCACCTGAAAACTTCAAAAGTAAAGACTTTGCTTTTCAGAATACATCAAATAAACGAGTCAAGTAAACTCATCAAAGAAAAATCTTGTAACTTTCTATTTCCATTACTGTCTAATAAGACATTAACCTCACCTTTACGTGGAGTGTTTGGTATCAATTCTATTTTTCCAGCGTCCATTTTATGCCTGGATCTAGGTTAGACATTGACCCCCACTATGTTCATATCTTGATTGGTTATTTGGTTATAAAAGAATAAAATTAATGTAGTTCATCTTCCCCAGCAGTTTGTCATAACAGCAAGTGATTCGATGACCACAACAGAGAGACAGGGTCTGGTGACACTGTCAGCCCACTATGTTGTATTTTCCTATAGTCTCGATCTGAATAGTCCCACCCCCGACCACAGCGTCACTCCCGACTGTATTCCAAATTATTTTACGACATCGTTAAGGAACAAGCGGTGAATCGCCTCTTTTTAAAATGCGCTTCTTCAATCCATTTCAATGGCACAAACACAACTTGTCTGTAGAATTATACTGCGCTGTGGGTCACTGTTTTTATTTGCCTTTGTCGTATATTTTATCCAAAAACTATTCTGTCGTCCCAACAAAGCACTCTCCTCCCCTCTTCTTCACTCGCACAAACCCTCTCCCAAAACTTGGAGATCTAGAGGCACATGTTCAACTTTTAAACCGCCAAACTTGTGATGTATGTCATTGTCCTTCTTTTTAACACACCATGTAGGAAATGCTCGTCCAAGTCAAAAGAGTTTGGCATATCCAAACGCTGGAAGTGATCGGTGTAAATTATGAGCCCGCAGTACTTAAGATAATACTGTATCCAACCTATATCCACAGAAACGCACGGAGAGCGACTTACAGAGTTAAGAGGATAGTTAAGCCGGCCACGAGAGTTAACAGTGGGCGCCGTGCTTTGAGGGAGAGACGAAGGAAAACTTCAGCAGGACAGAGGAGAACAGCAAACACGATGTTTCTGACATACTCTCTGACCACAGGGTGCACTATTAACGTGTTACAACAATGTTGAAAAGCACCAAAGCGTTATATTTTGTAAGTATTTAAATGAGGCCCTGATATCAAGGTGTAGAAGTTCGATTCCAACTGTTTCTCCTTTAAAAACGCACTTTTCTCTTTTCGGAGGTTTTATGCACAGAGTGAAAAAGTGCAAAATTGCACTTGTACCGATAACAAATTAGAGAGACCTCTATTATGACGTCTTATTGACAGCTTCATATTGGTTTTATACGGATTCCCCCTTGCCATTATCTGACCTAGAAAATCTCTTACATAAATAAACAAAACTCTATTTTGAAAATCCATTTTTCAAAATAACCCATTTTTAGAGAGCTTATCTACGTTTCTAACCCTACAATTTTAATTTCCATCTATTGATCTCCTCAGTCTCTCCCCACGGGTATCGAACACCGTGGTCGATCGCCTGTATTGCCTGACCCCCTAACTATGCCTTTTTCTTCTGGTCATATCTTATCGAACGCTTTCTTTCAATCAATAACATATCAAAACAGTTGATACCGATTTTATTTAATGAGGGTAACTGGGCCTGTATACACGCCTGACACGGGGACAAAACACAGGCGAGATAAATGAGGGTTTAAAGGGCCCTAGAAGCTCTGCTGATCCCCTGTTGACTGGGTTTCTATACTCTGCTGGTATGGAGAGAACCAGTGGCGGGAGAAGGGGAGCCTCTTGTACAGGCTCTATGCGTGTATATTGTCTTTGCTGAGTTTGCATGCACTGAGGCATTACCCTACTTCCGCATAGTGCTATTGGAACGTTCTTTGAATTTTTTTTATTTATTTTTTTCATTTGTAGCTTAAAAATCTAAATGATAATAATAATAATTATTATCATTACTTTGGGTTTTGTTGTCTGTAATAAATGTGGTGACGTAACACTTAAAAGGTGTCAGTAAAAAAACAAACAAAATTTTGATACAAATTGCAGATCCGAAAAAAAGTCAAGTATAAATACATCCGTCCCTAAACGCTGCCAAACAAACGCTGTGGCAACCTTAATCCTAAGATTTTAAGGCTCTGCGACTCGAGTGCTTTAGTCGTTAAAGAGGAATTACAACGCAGTTATCTAATATACCTTAATGGGGACATCGCTGTCAGGTGGGTCTGTCACCGGGGTACGGGTCTGGAGAGAGAAGCAGCGTGCCCATATCTCCAGACGTGCTGCCCGAATACCGCCGTGATTTAGACACCGCCGCGAGGAGCTCTGAACTGATGAAAACGCCCCAGAAGCGAAACGAGCTGAGGATTGAGTTCTTCTCTCTCTCTCTCTCTCTCTCTCTCTCTCTGCTTCGGTCTTCGGTCTTCGCTTTCCGTCATACGGAACTTTTGTGTTTATCCTGCATTATTTTCTTCATCAAAATAATTTCCGTATGTTTCCCATTTGCTCTTTGTTTTATTTTTTTGCCTTGATTGAGTACAATCAAGCGTCCTTTTACGCAGAGAACCTTCGCAGAGGACACCGCTTCCCTAGTGTATACTTAAAAGACTAAACAACGAGGAAAGAGAGGCAATATTTCCATACGGCTATTGTGCAAACAAAAATATCTCTGGAAATAGAAACACGTATTCCTCCGAGTTCTCGACACGTCTCTCTGTAAACCTACAAGATTCCACATTTAGTCGATAATAATTATTTCTGTTCGAAGGTCGTGTTAGGACGTCAGCCGATGTCAATTGTATTTTTAGTGTTGTTTTTCTGTTGGAAGATGACGTAAGTTTTACGGCTATTCGACGGGTTCATCAAATAATACCGGCAATTTCTTTGAAAAAATATGTCAGTTCTCACATTCTAAATTACAAAAGAAATTTAAGGTTTTTTGTCTTAATTGCAGTACGTAGGGATGTATTGCATTCGATACAATACATCAATTCGCTAATATAATGATTAATAAAAGAGTCTTCCAACCAAGTATGCATATCGAAAGAAATTTCTTACGTTTACATCGCTCCCTTTTTCGTTATATTTTCGAGTTCACAGAAAAATTATAGGACTTCAAATTGTTAAAAATTTTTTCTCACCTAATTTAACGTCACTCTTCGACATTTTCCGCTGCGACCACGAGTTTCCACATTTCAGAGGAATTGTCGGCCTGTCGTCTGCGCGCCCTCGGATCTGAAATGACACAAAAAGCGTTTGCGTGGTTCAACTTAATTCCACTATGTTCCACCTAATTTAGCAGTCAGTGTATCTAAGGTCACACACGTATTTCTGTCGGCTTTTTTCTTCTTCTTCTTTGAAAGCCGCAGTGAATATACGCACATGCCCTATTGGTTGAAATATAGCCCCAAAATGTGCACTGTAAACGTCACTTAGCGCAATGCAGTCTTTGGGGCCAATACGGCACAGGATGAAAGGATTAACATGGATATTCAACTCATTTTTTTTGTATTGATTGAAATACGTATTATTTCATTTTTTTTCCAGCCGGTTACTCTCCTCTCTCTTTTTTTCCTTTAAAACCAGTGCAGTTAGTGCTAGCAATAAATGTCACAACCTTCGGGTTATAAACCCAGGTCATTTTTAAGACGGAAAATGGTTCTAGCGGCCACCTGGATGCTGGATATGCATACGTGACATAACAGAACAAAGTGACACCGGCCAAACAGACGCTTATAAAGTCACAAACCGAAGAATGACACCTGACAAGTTGAAAAGTTGACAGTTACATTGATGATCATCAACATGCACTTAATGCCGGGGGGGAAACGCGCCACTGCCTTTCACCCTGCTCGAAAACACTTAACAAAACATCTTCGATCTTTAGAATGAAAACCAAGAACATTCTCTTCATAATTAGCCCTACCACCAAAAGAAACGCACTCGATACATACACACAGACATCATTTTGCATGAATGGCGCACCCAAATTAAACAAATAGTATATTATTGTAAAAATAAATGAAAAAAACAACTCTACTTATGTTGATTTAATCCCCGCCTTAATTAAGAAACTGATCGAACCCAAGCATTCCGTCTATGGCAGTTTAATAACAACACGTACAGATCAGTTCGCCGATATTCGTGCATTGACCTTTTTCTACGAGAGGCGGCATTAGAGGTTTGTTGACTCGGTTGTATTAATAAGTATGACTAAAACACTTCATCAGTAAGGTTTATAAAAGTGCATGTGGCCGTCATTAACTGTTGCGCCATGCGTATTCGGATAGTTTAATATTGCTGTAAAATTATAATCGAGTTAACAGCCGTCTGTCATAGGGAACGCTGTGCGCGTCGCAAACCTTGGAGAATAGGCGGGTATTTGGTTGTATTACTGAGAATCAGGCTGTTGAAAAAACACTCAAAGAAGGAAGTTTTCTCCAGAAAATGTAACACTCCTTGGCGCCAGTTGACGACAGTCGAGTCAAGACATATCCTTGGAGAACCCTGAAGTCATTGAATGTGAAGTATTGATGCCTTCACTCAAGACAAATATCTGCCGCACTAGAGACGTCACTGAAGTTACCATCAAGACCTTGCTGTGATGTATTTATTTGGTTTCAACAAAAGCCATCATTGAGTCAAATCTAACGGACTCGGGTAGTCAAATTAAAGATATATCCATCTAGCATCAAGAGTTTTGGGGGCATTATAATTCACATAAACATCTACCTTATCAAAAACCTCTCCGAATTTGTATGTTGTACATTTTTATTATCTTGACATATTTGTAAGCCCTACCGATCCCGAAATGCACTATCCCGCACCTCAAGACTTGGAATTCAATTTTATCGTACCAATTAAATTAATCGACGAGTAATCAACGCAGCGTAAACCCTGATAAATTTTTGGTCAAACAAAAAACGGCGTCGGCTCTTTGACGTTGCGCATAGATCAGGCACACCATCGATTTCCGCTAACGTTTCCAGCGCAAGTTTTGTTCCGTGTCAGATTACTCGCGATTCTTCAAATTATTGATCAAAAATGTAATGATATTCTGAAAATTATTTCAATAATATTGGACATCCTTTTGGGGACAGCTGTAAATAATATTATTAGTGTTCGGGCGGAGTTAGGGGTTAGGTTGACATCAAACAACAATAAGAACACACGCACAGAGGGAACGCACGTGAGCGAGAGAGAGAGAGAGTTTTTTTTTTTCTTTTTGTCGCCGAGTCCCTGCGCATGCGTATTGGTAGACGCAAGAAAACGTCGAGATGCCACATAATTCAACAAAACCATCATTGTAACAAAAAACAGTGATAAAAAGAGGTAGTGACCCCAAAGATTCAATTTAACACATCCCGAGACCTATAGCGGGGGATGTTAAAGGAACAAAACTTTTCCTTTGTATCCGTCAACCTTTAACGGTGCAATTTCTGTCACTGATTGTGCGACGGGACGTGAACCATAGAAAAAAACGTGGAATCCGATCCCTTTGATCTTACTTGTTGATTCTTCCCATCTGGGGGTCAAAGGTCGTGAACGTGAGAAAAACAGCTGCGTCCCTTGCTTTCATACTCACTTTTCGCGATGAGAGTTTGTCGGGTTTTTTTTTAAGCACGTCGGTTAAATGAAAACCTGGGGTTTTAATCAGCGTTCTTAATATACAACACATTAAAAGACCAAGCATGCTGAATACAAGGAAGCGATTTTGAAGGCAAAGAAAATGAGACATAGTTAACAACCTCGGTATCAAATTACCGTTTAAGTTTGACTATCATAAATATTCCCAAAGAGCTGAAGAATTAAAACCGACACAATGCAACATACGGCGGAGACTGCTTCAATAACAAAATGTTTTCACACGGCCAGAAAGTAAACTGGGGGAAAAAGTTTGCGAAAACATCTTTTCACAGCGCTTATCGTCTGGTGCGCACGCACTTTGCGGGGTTGCGGTCACCTTTGATCTTATCAAAAAATAAACGCATCTGCTTGCTTTACTTTTAATATGTGCGCTATGTTTGAACAGTTTGACTGATCTGCCATTTCACCGACCTATTTGGTCACTAACTAGGAAAATATCCCAATAGTCTCGGGTACACCGGTACAATCTTGCCCTTTATTAACTAACGCTATTGGTGCTCGTCTACGAGGATTCTATAATTTTTTATCATTAATTCGCTTTCTATTTATTTAACACATGCATTTAAATACACCCCATATTTTTATAATATAACAGGCCAGTAATATGCTTTTTATGCAGACCTAACTTCACAGTCCTCCCCCCCCCCCCCCCCCCCCCAAGCACATATTGTAACAGATCACTACAATTTCTATCCCTAGCGTAAGATGTATTTATGAAAAGAGTTGAGAACGAACAGGTGCGATTTCTTAGCCACCACCCCCCAAACCCCAACCCCAAACCAGTTCGATTATAAAAGGAGAATCTGTCCGTTCAAACCGTTAGTCTGTCTTTCAACCTCTGTTTGTCGCATGAGAGACCGTCTTCACGATAGCAATTATGTCTGAACGCTGCTGCTGTCTACGTGCAGAAGACAACGTATTTTTACCTGTATATCGCCTCCCAGGTGCGTGTACACACACTTCATGACTGGTTCGACGTATCGGAGTAAAAAAAATCCAAGTCCGCAGCGTAATTATATCCTTCACTTAATGTCTGTTACTCGTCAGTTCTATATACGTTTTATGCTTGAGCTCGGCGTCTGTGCTACATGTATAACCCCTAGACTTATAGCTGCGACTTCTGCGACCAATACATTAACTTCACTTTACGCACTGTTCTTAATAAATCCATGTTTGCCTCTGATGTACTAGTGTCTTATATATATTATGACTGCCCTCGTTGAAATATCTGTCTCCAGTTAACATCCACGAAGTTTGCCTGCACCCGGTTCTGCTATCTGCTTTGAGTTATCTGCACTCTGCTTCACAACTAGAACTAGGTCTCGACATGTCTTAAAGCAGCCCCGCCATACGTTGCCGCTTACCAATACTATTATTTCAGTGTGCTTGGCCAATTGATAAAACATCTAGTTCGCTTGAAAATGTTCTCTGAGAAATTAAAGATTTACTGCTGCGAGGTACCATTCCAATAATGGGTCTCGTTGTGACTACTACGACTGTTCCACTGATGGAATGTGTGCGATCTTAAAACGAGACTATGTCAAGGCATGCTGGCAAATGGTAAACAACTTTGGGATAAAAATAAGCGGTAATTAATCAATGTCTGACACAAATCACTGGTATTCAATAGATGAGCGGTCATTTAAATAGTTTCGGCGAAAGGAAGGGAAAGAATTTCCGTTGTGTTTCAATTGAGATATTTGCATTTTTTTTTCGAGGATGTTCCCTCCTTTCGACCCGTTATAAATACATTTCTCTTGGTTAATTTGTACTGTTACTTTTTTGCCTTGACCAAAAAAAATATGTAGATAAATTTGGTCCGTTTTCATAAAATACAAAAGAAAAGAGTACATATTTTTTAAAAAGGGGGAAGCCATTCAGATCTCACTCGCCTCTCCCAAATAAAGGGGTGTATGTGTATCTCTCTCTTCCCCCCCCCTCTCTCTCTCTCTCTCTCTCTCTCTCTCTCTCTCTCTCTGTACTGTGTAAAATACGCCCCACAGTCCACGTCGTTACACACACCGGCGTGAGAAGATAGCAGAAGTCAACAACAGGTATTTGTGTTGTTGCGTAAAGGAGAGATCCGCGTCTGATATTGACGGTTAATAATGATTACGTTGCCATAAAGCCCAGCAAATATCAACCTGAGAATAAATAAATTAAAATTGGATTGTGCAGGCAATACCTGACTCGAGTGCTCGAAGAAACCGGGAGTATCTGGTAACTGATTGCACCTCGTACATGAAGAAGCTAGACACTAGTACTGGTATTATTCCCCGAGGTCTGCTCATGAAGTCTACTTACCTGCCGCGAGGAGAAGATTGCAGCAGAATAGATCGGTGGTGGTGGTGGTGTGTGTGTGTGGGGGGGGGGGGGGGGGGGGGGGGGGGGGGGGGGGGGGGGGGAAAGGGGTTCTCCCACCCCTGCTCCGCTCTCTGTTCGATATGAGGGGTCCGAGAAGTAGCATTAAGGAATAAGAGGGAAGGTCATTATTTAACCCTCGCCCCCAAAAAAGGCACTTCTACCTACATTATCCTTACATGACATAGACCAGTGACATGCTTGGAGAAGGTATACGGGGGTCGGTGGGTGGAGGGGGTGGAGGGAGTGGGGTGGGGGAGGGGGAGCGAAAGCAGAGGAGGGGGGGGCAGGCACCGATTCCGACATACCCATACACAGCTGGGGGATGGGTGTATGAGATATCCAATAACAGGGGGTTTCATGTACCAAAAACCTTATTAGAAGAAACATGAAAACGATTCTCACAGTGCATTCAGGCCCGTGGGCATGCGAGATCGATGGCTTCGAAATAACCGCCTTTTGTCCCAAAAAATTTTCCAGGTCTCAAGCAAAATTTGATCTAGATTTTATGCCATGTTTCAACGTGGGACAACTAAGGAGGTTAATGGTGCACTTTTTCAGAAAAAGACCAACGCCCCCCGCCCCCACC